>WNWK01022701.1:0-32100 GCA_009830355.1 Cherax destructor
TTAATTACACTGTACCCCGTGATAGTCCCGTACTTACCACGGGACTGTACCACCTGGATAGTCCCGTTTCCGGTACTTACCACGGTACTGTACCACCTGGATAGTCAGTCTCCCGTACTTACCACGGTCTGTCCCCTGTTAGCCGTACTTCCATGGTCAAAAAACCCCTTTATAGCCATCCGGTTTTTACCAGGTCTTACCACCCTTTATAGCCATACCCTTTCCACTGGTATGTACCACCTTTTATAGCCAGTACTCCGGGACCCCCACGGTCGTACCCCCGTGATATCCGTACTTACCCTGGGGTGAAACCCCCCTTTATAAATCCGGGACTTACCCTGGTGCTTACCACCTTTTATAGTCCAGTACTCCGGTACTTACCACTGGTGCTGACCACCGGATTAGTTCCCCTATTACCACGGTGGGTAACCTTTTAAGTCCAAGGGACTTACCACGGCCCCGTACCCCTTGATATCCAGTACTTCCACCACTGGTGCTGTACCACCTGTATAGTCCAGTTTACCACTGGTGCTGAAATTAAAAGTCCAGTACCCCCCTTTCCATGGTGTGTACCACCGGGATAGCCCCGACTTCCCCCTGGTCCCACCTGTGATAGTCCATTTTTTCCACGGGCTGTACCACCCGTAAGTCCCGTACTTCCACTGGTCTGTACCCCCTGTGATAGGCCCCGACTTACCACTGGTTTACCACCTGTGATAGCCAGTACTTACCCGGGGCGACCCCCGGATATCAGTACTTCCACGGGGTACCCCGGATAGTCCCTTTTTCCACTTGCTGTACCACCTGTGATACCCAGTACCCCGGTCTGAAAAAAACCCTTTATATCCATCCCTACTTACCCGGGCTTACCACCTTTTCCGTCCGGTATTTACCACTGGTGCTGTACCACCGTGATACCCCCTAACTATTCCACTGGTCCCCACCTGTGATACCCCGTCTCCATACTTACCACGGGGCTGTACCACCTGTAAGCCCCATTTTTTACTTACCCCTGGTGCTGTACCACCTGTGATGGCCCCTCCCGGATTACCACTGGTGCTTACCCTGTGTACCAGTCCCCCAAAATTCCAGGGGCTGTACCACCTGTGGTAATCCAGTACCCAAACTTACCACGGGTCTGTCCACCTGTGATAGCCCCGTTCCCCTTTACCATGGTGCTGTACCACCGGGTAGTCCGATCCGTACTACCACTGGTCCCCCACCTGTGATAGTCCAAATGTCACCCCTGGTGTGTACCCCCTGTAAAAATCCCGTACCCTACTTACCACTGGTGCGAAACCTGTGATATCCATCCGTATTACATGGTGTGCCCCGGGTATCCAGACCCGGATTACCCCCGGGGCTGACCCCGGATAGTCCAGTAATCCGGGACTTACCCCTGGTCTGCCCCTGTGATAGCCCCCCGGTACTTACCACTGGTGCTGTACCACCTGTGATAGTCCAGTACTCCGGTACTTACCACTGGTGCTGTACCACTGGTGCTGTACCACCTCTGATAGTCTAGTACTCTGGTACTTACCACTGGTACTGTACCACCTGTGATAGTCCAGTACTCTGGTACTTACCACTGGTACTGTACCACCTGTGATAGTCCAGTACTCCGGTACTTACCACTGGTGCTGTACCACCTGTGATAGTCCAGTACTCCGGTATTTACCACTGGTGCTGTACCACCTGTGATAGTCCAGTACTCCGGTACTTACCACTGGTGCTGTACCACCTGTGATAGTCCAGTACTCCGGTACATACCACTGGTACTGTACCACCTGTGATAGTCCAGTACTCCGGTACTTACCAATGGTACTGTACCACTGGTGCTGTACCACCTGTGATAGTCCAGTACTCCGGTACTTACCACTGGTACTGTACCACCTGTGATAGTCCAGTACTCCGGTACTTACCACTGGTACTGTACCACCTGTGATAGTCCAGTACTCCGGTACTTACCACTGGTACTGTACCACCTGTGATAGTCCAGTACTCCGGTACTTACCACTGGTGCTGTACCACCTGTGATAGTCCAGTACTCCGGTACTTACCACTGGTACTGTACCACCTGTGATAGTCCAGTACTCCGGTACTTACCACTGGTACTGTACCACCTGTGATAGTCCAGTACTCCGGTACTTACCACTGGTACTGTACCACCTGTGATAGTCCAGTACTCCGGTACATACCACTGGTATTGTACCACCGGTACTTACCACTGGTACTGTACCACCGGTACTTACCACTGGTACTGTACCACTGGTACTGTACCACCGGTACTTACCACTGGTGCTGTACCACTGGTACTGTACCACTGGTACTGTACCACCTGTGATAGTCCAGTACTCCAGTACTTACCACTGGTGCTGTACCACCTGTGATAGTCCAGTACCGGTACTTACCACTGGTACTGTACCACTGGTACTGTACCACTGGTACTGTACCACTGGTACTCTACCACTGGTACTGTACCACCTGGTTTTCCTGTCTTATGTTATGCTTATCTGTTTTTTGAATTGTAAAATATATTTCTAGCAGTATTAAAGGATTTATTAATTATTTGGGGTATTTTAGAATGAGCTAAACTATTTAATTCAACAAGGAAATGGTTTATATGTACATTATTAGGCATTAGGCATAGACCATCAACATTTCTGTACAACTTAGCTCTGTTGGGAAGGATTTTGTTAAGCAGTTCTGTTTCAAAATATTCCAATGAACAAATTACTAAGGACAGGTGAGAGAGGATTTATTCTAACTCATTCCATAAATTTTACTGTTGAGTGTGAATAAAATAACTCATTGTGTTCTTTTAGATGTCTTAATTATAAAGGGAAAACCATGATTTTAAATTAAAGATATACAGAAAACCAAGAAATTAAGTGTTATGTGCGCTACTATTCTGTATTCTCGTCGTATAGGCTCTCCATGGTACTTCCCCAACCCCTTAGGCCTATGAAAATCGCTATCTCCCATTGTCATACATAGCAACCAAATATGGTTCTGACATGAATGACTCGTTATTTTATATTCTTTAATGCAATGCGGAAATCATATTTCACAATTTGTTTTATTGTTAAATGTACCTGAAGCACATAAGATCTACTTTTACATTAAAATTCTCGAAAAAAACTTGAAAATTAAACATTTTCATCCCAATCAGAGTCCTATGGAATATATATATATATATATATATATATATATATATATATATATATATATATATATATATATATATATATATATATATATATTCACAAACACTGATCTCTGGCCGACGGAGACTCGAACCTACGAACCTCATGACAAGATACGCAGTGCTTTACCGACCGTACCACACTGGTCCAATACCTTGGCATCCAGCTTTCGCTAGACGTCGGCCAGAGATCAGTGTTTGTGAATATTTCGCCTGCTCTTGCGAATTCCTAGCATTGTAAAAATCTCTAGTTGTGTCGATGCATGCAGGGGATGAGATGAAAAGCTGTAAGCCTTCCTGCCTGAAAGCTGGCTGCCTTGGAATAACGTCTAGCGAAAGCTGGATGCCAAGGTATTGGACCAGTGTGGTACGGTCGGTAAAGCACTGCGTACCTTGTCATGAGGTTCGTAGGTTCGAGTCTCCGTCGGCCAGAGATCAGTGTTGGTGAATATTTCGCCTGCTCTTGCGAATTCCTAGCATATATATATATATATATATATATATATATATATATATATATATATATATATATATATATATATATATATATATGTGTGTGTGTGTCGTGCCGATTAGGTAAAACTGGTCAATTAGCAAGAACTCATTTAAAATTAAGTCCTTTCTAAAATTTTTCTTATAAGTTTAAAGATATATTTTATTTCATTTATGTTAATGTAAAAAATATAATTTTGTACCAAAAGAAACTTAGAAAACTTACCTAACCTTACTATAACAAGCGTAATTTAATTTAGCCTAACACAACTAAATATATTTTAGATACGTTTACAATAATTTAATAATAAACAAACACAATGAAATATATTTTCGCTTGTCTTATATGTCAAGAAGAGCGTTGCTATTTAAGCCAAAATCGCAAGTTTTACCTAATCGGCACGACATATATATATATATATATATATATATATATATATATATATATATATATATATATATATATATATATATATATTATATATATATATATATATATATATATATATATATATATATATATATATATATATATATATATATATATGTCGTGCCGATTAGGTAAAACTGGTCAATTAGCAAGAACTCATCTAAAATTAAGTCCTTTTAAAATTTTCTCTTATACGTTTAAAGATATATTTTTTCATTTATGTTAATGTAAGAATATATAATTTTGTACCAAGAGAAACTTTGAAAACCTACCTAACCTTATTACAACAAGCGCAATTTAATTTAGCCTAACCCAACTAAACATATTTTAGATACGTTAACATTAATTTAATAATAAACAAACACAATGAAATATATTTTTTCGTTATGTTCAGAATGATTTTGGCGAAATTATTGCATACACAAATTTTCACTTGTCTTATATGGCAAGGTGAGCGTTGCTATTTAAGCCAAAATCGCAAGTTTTACCTAATCGGCACGACATATATATATATATATATATATATATATATATATATATATATATATATATATATATATATATATATATATATATATATATATATATATATATATATATATGTATATATGTGTGTATGTGTGTACTCACCTAGTTTTGGTTGCAGGGGTAGAGTCACAGCTCCTGGCCCCGCCTCTTCACGGGCCGCTACTCAGTCACTCTACCCGCTCCATGAGCTGTATCATACCTTTCCTTAAAGCTATGTATGGATCCTGCCTCCACTACATCCCTTCCCAGACTATTTCACTTCCTGACGACTCTGTGACTGAAGAAATATTTCCTAACATCCCTTTGATTCATCTGAGTCTTCAACTTCCAATTGTGACCCCTTGTTGCTGTGTCCCATCTCAGGAATATCCTGTCTCTGTCCACCTTATCGATTCCTCGCAGTATTTTGAATGTTGCTACCATGTATGTGTGTGTGTGTGTTAGTTACCACTTTGTCCTAGGCACATGTCGATTAGACACTAGGCCTGTTGTATGTATGTGTGTGTGTGTGTAAGGAAACACTTCGAAATGTTTCCGACCCGCCGGGAATTGAACCCGGGCCCTCCGTGTGTGTACTCACCTATTTGTGGTTGCAGGGGTCGATTTATAGCACCTGGCCCCGCCTCTTCACTGATTGCTACTAGGTCCTCTCTCTCCCTGCTCCATGAGCTTTATCAAACCTAGTCTTAAAACTATGTATGGTTCCTGCCTCCACTATGTCGCTTTCTAAGCTATTCCACTTCCTGACAACTCTATGACTGAAGAAATACTTCCTAACATCCCTTTGACTCATAGGAGTCTTCAACTTCCAATTGTGACCCCTTGTTTCTGTGTCCCCTCTCTGGAACATCTTGTCTCTGTCCACCTTATCTATTCCTCGCAGTATTTTATATGTCGTTATCATGTCTCCCCTAACCCTCCTGTCCTCTAGTGTGTGTGTGTGTGAAATTAATGTTTCAAAACAAACATTTTACAGTATTTTATTAGTTATTAGTTATCAAATGAGACGAAAATGGCCATCCAAAAATTACGTAGAGCAGAGTAAGAGTGAATTATACAAGAAGCAATACTAATATCATTAACAACTGAAGCAGTCATAATTGTAGCAGACGCAGTTATTATAGTACAGTACTGAAAGTTAAAGTGTTTTGTACAGACAATTGCAGAGGGCTGTGTAGGGTAACTCCTTGTTGCAGCTGCAACATTAACTAAATGGTTTTCGACCATCACACTTTACCAGCTTCTGGCACACCGTTGCAGCTTGTGGGATGGTAATCCACTCTGGAACAAGCTTCCCTTCAATTATTTTCCAATCATGCAAGCAAAGCTTGAACTTCATGCGAGAAGAACGAGTCACAATCACAATCACATGTGATTGTTGCAAAGTTCATTTGGACCAGGAATGAACTTGAACCCTTGAAGAACTTATGTTTTTTTTGCTTGCGTTTTACTGTTTATTATTTTTAAAAATACCAAGGAGTTCTTTGTGATGGTGTCTTCAAATGATTTTCTTTCTTTTCAATGATAACTTCTTTCAAAAAGGTGACTGAAAAATTGTTAGTGCAAATTATTCCATCCAAACTTAATAGATCTCTATTTTTTAGGATTATTATTATTATTATAATAAAAGGAAGCGCTAAACCACAGGGGATTGGATTTCCTCTTCTTCGAATGACATCAAGAAGATTTTGGACATCATTGAGGACGTTAGGCTGTTGCTCACCCTCCCCCCCCTCTCTCGAAGTCCTGGAGCAACTGACTTACCATTGGTCCGCAAAAGGTCCGTAAATAGTCTAGTGAATCGTCCGGGACTCTTCAATATTGTTCAGTTGTTTATGGATTTTGTCTATGGCAGCCGGTGAAAATTTCGTCTTTCATTGATTCATGACAATGTTCTCTTCCTTGAAGGTCTTTAAAGTTTGCTCTGGTAATTCTTGATGATCTTGGATATGAACAGAAATCCAGCGAGCAGAGATGCAAGGGAATGCAATATGTCCAGACATAAAGATAATGTGGTCACTTTGTCTGACTTTTTTGGGTTATCCTAGGTTCTCTACACATATACTGCTATGTATGATATTGTATGTAACTCTATTTGTGTATACCTGAATAAACTTACTAAATTTCATTAGGAAGATCCAAAAGGTGAAAACTGGAGCAGCTACCATGGAAACAGCGCATTTTTCCAATTTCAACTCTGGCTTTATATGCATCATATGCTTCATGGGAGAACTTTGTCAAAGCAACATATATCACGTGAGAGGGAAATAACCTGACATGGTTGCATGTGTTGCTCTTAAAAGAATATCTGCAGTTCCTGGAGTTGCTATACCAGCTTCAGCACCGGCTGATAATCAACCAGAACCCTGTAAGTCAAGAGAGTAAGACCTGCTTTTCTACGTGGAATCCTTCCATTATCACAAAATTATCGACTATTTGCTCATTGAACCTTGTTCATCAGTGGCTGGTCTCCAGTCATCACAGGCACCTGCCTAGGGTTTAGGTAGGCTGTGCTGTTGATAACCAAGTGATTAACATTTAGGATCATTGCTGGATCATTTGATGATCGATAAGACACATATGCAACAGTTGGGTATTTTTATTGTTGAAACGTTTCGTCTACACGGTAGGCTTCTTCAGTCAAGTACAGAGTACATAGGCTAAATGCAGCAGAAGTGACCTCGTCACTTGTGCTGCCTTCAACCTATACTCTGTATTTGACTGAGGAAGCCTACCGTGTAGACGAAACGTTTCAACAATAAAGATATCTAGTTGTTGCACATGTCTTACTCATCAACTTGTCTGTATTTTATACCATTTTCAACATCTGATGATTGCTCAAAAAGCAGCGGGAAGAGACCACTATGGAGAGTGACAACTTCAGTACCATGGGCACCATGATAAGCAGGCCATGTGCTACAAGGGTCTTAATTCTCATTCTTTTGTTCTTTAAGCATAGAAGTCAGCGCTTTTTTTGCCCATTCTTCTTCCTTTGAAATCTCTTCGGCAAGAATATCTTGGTCATAATGAGCGATCCTTGAAAAGTCTCGAGGTGAAGCATCAAGCAGAGTTGTTGAGCATCAGCAGACAAGCTTAGTTTGCTGCAGCCAGTTTCTGGAATTGATGGGTCATTCTTTTATCCATCATTCAGAGCACTACGTGACTGAAATGTTGAAACTGTGGCACCACTATAGGATTCCAGGCACGTAGTTGAAGATGGATCACGAGCAGTGTTATAGACAACAACTGGAAAGCCCACGACGAGGCTAGGAGGAATTACAATTCCCTCAGTAGATAACTGACTCAGTGATGATCGAGCAAGATACTGAACTCTGAGAAGACAAGACACATGTGCAGCATTTAAGTATCTCGGTCCCGAAACGTTTTGACACCACAGCAGGTTTCTTCGGTTGAATAAAGAGGAGGCAGAGGAAGCAGCGGAGATGTAGAGATGATGTAATCAGTCCATCACCCTCGAAGAAGTCGTTTTGAGGTAGTCAGTCCCTCAACCTAGAAAAGAGTTCTACTTCATAGTCTGAAACAATACCTAACCTGTCTGAAACAATACCTAACCTGTCTGAAACAATACCTAACCTGTCTGAAACAATACCTAACCTGTCTGAAACAATACCTAAATATTACTCATGTCTTAAGTATCTATCGGTCGGTATTACATTCCATTGTTGTATGATCACTGAGAAGTTGACTGACAGACCAAGCTATCAAGTCCATCCACAGCCTCCTGCTACTGAACAGTAAGTCAGGTAAGAAACCAGTGTATCCAGGTAATGGAGTTTACTTTGAAACGAGACGCTTCTTCATTTTCAAACTATTGTTGAAGATTGTCACCTGAGCAATGACCAGCGTTGACTGCTGATCTTCAAGGATCGCGTCACATGATGAGCCATGCTGCTCATCCCAGTCAGAAATTTGAAAGTCTCAGTTACCGATGATTGTTGACATTCAAAAGTGAATCCATACTTCACCGTAGACAATATATTCTTATCGTCACTCGGCATATGAGTGCAGCTCTAGGGAGAGTCTTGTAGTTACTAGATGCAGAGTTTCCAGCAGTGCTTGTCGTAACAAGATCTTTCATGGTTTTGTTGGTTATAAACATAACTTTCCTCCCGTATCCAGGTTCTTCAACTCAACTCAGCACACTTCAACTCAACACTCTTCAACTCAGCACTCTTCAACTCAGCACACTTCAACTCAGCACTCTTCAACTCAGCACTGTTCAACTCAACTCAGCACTCTTCAACTCAGCACTCTTCAACTCAGCACACTTCTACTCAGCACTCTTCAACTCAGCACACTTCAACTCAGCACTCTTCAACTCAGCACTCTTCAACTCAGCACTCTTCAACTCAGCACTCTTCAACTCAGCACTCTTCAACTCAGCACACTTCAACTCAGCACTCTTCAACTCAACTCAGCACTCTTCAACCCCAGCACTCTTCTACTCAGCACTCTTCAACTCAGCACACTTCAACTCAGCACTCTTCAACTCAGCAATCTTCAACTCAACTCAGCACTCTTCAACCCCAGCACTCTTCTACTCAGCACTCTTCAACTCAGCACACTTCAACTCAGCACTGTTCAACTCAACTCAGCACTCTTCAACTCAGCACTCTTCAACTCAGCACACTTCTACTCAGCACTCTTCAACTCAGCACACTTCAACTCAGCACTCTTCAACTCAGCACTCTTCAACTCAGCACTCTTCAACTCAGCACTCTTCAACTCAGCACTCTTCAACTCAGCACACTTCAACTCAGCACTCTTCAACTCAGCACACTTCAACTCAGCACTCTTCAACTCAGCACTCTTCAACTCAGCACTCTTCAACTCAGCACTCTTCAACTCAGCACTCTTCAACTCAGCACTCTTCAACTCAGCACTCTTCAACTCAGCACTCTTCAACTCAGCACACTTCAACTCAGCACTCTTCAACTCAGCACTCTTCAACTCAGCACTCTTCAACTCAGCACTCTTCAACTCAGCACTCTTCAACTCAGCACTCTTCAACTCAGCACTTCAACGCACACTTCAACTCAGACTCTTCAACTCAGCACACTTCAACTCAGCACTCTTCAACTCAGCACTCTTCAACTCAGCACTCTTCAACTCAGACTCTTCAACCCACTCTTCAACTCAGCACACTTCAACTCAGCACACTTCAACTCGGCACTCTTCAACTCAGCAATCTTCAACTCAACTCAGCAATCTTCAACTCAACTCAGCACTCTTCAACTCAGCACTCTTCAACTCAGCACACTTCAACTCAGCACTCTTCAACTCAGCACACTTCAACTCAGCACTCTTCAACTCAGCACACTTCAACTCAGCACTCTTCAACTCAGCACTCTTCAACTCAGCACTCTTCAACTCAGCACTCATCAACTCAGCACTCTTCAACTCAGCACACTTCAACTCAGCACACTTCAACTCGGCACTCTTCAACTCAGCAATCTTCAACTCAACTCAGCACTCTTCTACTCAGCACACTTCTACTCAGCACTCTTCTACTCAGCACTCTTCAACTCAGCACTCTTCAACTCAGCACTCTTCTACTCAGCACTCTTCAACTCAGCACTGTTTCGATGCAACTGCTTCTGGTAGTCGGCTTCTTGGTTGAGGTCATTCATAGTGAAGTTGGTTCTTTCTGTTGCAATGTCTTCATCAATCATAACCAATACTTCTTGAGTAGTGTCTTGAGTTATTCTATTTTTCTTCTCTATAGCATCGTATCGCCGCCAAAACTCCATAAAACAGCTTGAGTGGTCGTTAAGGTCGTCTGTCACAAGATCATGATCTTCATTATCAAGATAAGATATGATAAGATTTTGTTCGGATTTTTAACCCCGGAGGGTTAACCACCCAGGATAACCCAAGAAAGTCAGTGCGTCATCGAGGAGTGTCTGTCTTATTTCCATTAGGGTCCTCAATCTTGTCCCCCGGGATGCGACCCACACCAGTCGACTAACACCCAGGTACGTATATGCTGCTAGGTGAACATGACAACAGGTTTAAGGAAACGAGTCGAAATATTTCCACCCCGACGGGTATCGAACCCGGGCTATCCGTGTGTGAAGCGAGAGCTTTAGCCACCAGGCCACCGGGGCCTTCTGTTACAAGATCAGTTGTAATACTGTGAAGAGCATGATCTTCATTCATTATCAGGGTCTTCCGATTCACCTCATCAGTAAGACTAACCTTCTGGAATTCGACTTCAGGTGTCCTCATTGATGCATAACTTCAGAATTACGGCTCCTGGTATTTCCAGCTGATCTTGGTGTTCTTAAAGTTGTTTCTTGGCTTGAACTGCAAGGCACAAGATAATCAAACCCGTCCTTTCAAAATTTCAGCCGGCAGTTATGGTGCCATCTGCCTTTCTGCTTGGCGAGGACTTCAACGGAGAATAGATTACATGACAGTCTTTCTACAACAACTCGCCCAGCAGACTGGAATGATTGTAAGTTAGTGAGAAAGATTTCAAAAGCCTTGATGTCTTCCTTATATTTATTGAGAGCTGCACAAATACTTAAGGTCACCATTAGACGATCCCTCATACAGTACACATGGAGACTAATCCTTTATGGTAAGACTCTGTAAAGACTGAGAGAGAGAGACAAATGATCACATTAATTACTTGAAGTTATAGTTGTACAATAACATGCTCATACAGCCCACAGTATGGGAAATATGACCCTACATGACACAACTGACATCATGTTTACTTTCTCTAACCAAACCAATCCTAACATAACTAAATCAAACTAAATGAACCCAAATCAAGCCTAAGCTATCCTAACCTAACAAAACATTACCAAACCAAGCAAAATCAAATCTAAATCTTAACTATGTTATTGTAGTGGACGTAACATATTAAACCTGAGTTGTGATTCAGAGGGCGAGTTGAGGTACTGCCCAGTAACTAAGCCCAGGGCGATCACAAAACATAATTTAATCTTTCTCTACTGTATATCAACTTAGGATGGTTATTTTGGTCTCATTTGAAAGATAATAAAGTGCTGTAAAAAGTTTGTTTTGAAGTACTTTTCAGTATTTACGCCTGTACTCCCGTGGCGCTTCTCGGGCATTTTCAAGATAAAAATATCTGATATACTTCATTAATATTTAACAAAAGGATGGTTAAGTTGTAGTAGTCGTGAAGAAGGTCACGTAGATGTCCTCTGAACCAAGATTCCAATCTTTATGTCCAAGAATCTGTATTGATAAAGCCACTGGATGACGAGACGTCTACAATAAAGATACCCAGATGTTGTACATGTGTCTCAGTTTTCATGTATAAAGCTGCAGTATAACCGCTGGACTTCTGTTGCTTGCACTTCTTGATATAAATCTCAGTAATATATTTGCCTTATTACGTACACTTAGGCATTGCTGTCTTGGCTTAAGGTTCCTACTTACCATAACCCCCAAGTCCTTTTCGCAATCTGTACGGCTAAGTTATACATTATTTAGCTGATAAGTGCTAAGTGCTTTTGTTATGAACATTCGCGAGCTTCAGAACTTTACATTTATCTACGTTGAACTGAATTTGCCACTTTTCCTGAACAGGAATTGAGTTTGTCTAAATCCTCCTGACGTTTCGTTACATCTACATATGAATTAATTATCCTGCCTTTCTTCGTGTCATTAGCGAATTTGCTCATATCACTAGTAATTCCCTCGTCAAGGCCATTTATATATATAAACAACAACGATCCTAAAACTGATCCCTGTGGAACGTCACTTGCTACAGATCCCCACTCAGATTTAACCCCATTAATGCACACCCTCTGCTTTCTGTTCGTGAGCCATGACTCGATCCATGACAGCACTTTTCCCTCAATGCCATGAACTGCCACTTTCTTTAACAGTCTCTGGTGTGGTACTCTATCAAAAGCCTTACTAAAATCCAAATAAACAATATCAAATTCTTTATCGTGATCAACAGCATCAAAAGTTTTACTGAAGAAAGTTAGTAAATTAGTTAGGCCACTTACCTTTATAACCCTCACCTCCCCCTCCCCCCTTCCAACCATTTCCCATGTTTCCATCCTTATCCATCCTTCTTCCTTCCCCACCTTACCGACGCTCAGGTCAAATCAAGATCAAGTTAGGCAGGAACGGCCCCTCGTGAATCCAAGCTGAGTATCATTAATCAAATTATGTTTATCAAGATGGTTTCTTATATCAGCTATAATGGACTCTAGTAATTTGCCTACAATTGAGGTCAGGCTTATTGGGAGGTAATTTGACGGTAGTGACTTGTCCCCTGCTTTAAAAATAGGAATTACATTAGCCATCTTCCACATATCAGACACTACACCTGTTTGAAGAGATATCTTAAAAATATTAATCAATGATTCACAAAGTTCCATCATCAGGGCCAGGGGATTTATTTTGCTTCAATCTGTCTATCTGTTTGATAACATATCGCTAGTGACTGTGATATTACATAATTTATCTTCTTCAGACCCACTGTCAAAATTAATTATTGGGATATTGTTAGTGTCTTCCTGTGTGAAAACTGAGAGAAAATAATTATTAAAAATCGAGCGCATTTCATTCTCCTTGTCAGTAAGATGCCCAGAGTTATCTTTAAGGGGACCTATCTTATCTCTAACTTTTGTTCTATAAACCTATAATGCGAGGAGTCTGGGAAAGACCACCAGCAAACCTGAACACGCCGTCTAAATCACAACTCAACTTTACTCTGTACATTCCCTCCCACATAAAACAAAAGCTTAAGCCCAAAATTTTATCTTGACGTTTCGCTCATTGTAGATCTTTTTCGAAGAATTCTTCAATTCACTTCTTAAACTTATCGGCACTGTATATCACTAATGTTATGGTTAGAACTTTTTCAACTGATAATAACATAAAGTTTTACACAGAGAGAAATATTGTCTCAATAAGAAGTTTGTTCTTTGTGTTTGTTATTGGTAACACGTTTCTCGCAATGTGATTCTTTCTAAATCAAATTTTAAATTAACATAATTTATTTTATAATTTACTTAAAAAGAAAAAAAATAAAGAAACCAAATAAACACACGTAATTCTGTGGAAAAGAGACACTTATGGATAGTTCAGGACATTTATTAGAGGAAACGCTTTGCCACTGTGCGAAACGTTTCCTCTCATAAATGTCCTGAAGTACACATAAGTGTCTCTTTCCACATATTGTCGGTATCACCGTAACATTTCTCACTCGTAGTTCTATACACAACTTTAATACAAATATTACAACTGATGGTGTCCAGTATCCATTCGGGAGGGTACCTTGATGTTGGGTTCCTTGATGCTGGGTTCCTTGAATATGGGGTACCTTCATGCTGGGGCCCCTTGATGTTGGGTTCCTTGATGCTGGGGTACTTTCATGCTGGGGTATCTTGATGCTGGGGTACTTTCATGCTGGAGTACTTTGATGCTGGAGTACTTTAATGCTGGAGTACTTTGATGCTGGAGTACTTTAATGCTGGAGTACTTTGATGCTGGAGTACTTTAATGCTGGAGTACTTTGATGCTGGAGTAATTTAATGCTGAAGTGCTTTGATGCTGGAGTACTTTGATGCTGGAGTACTTTGATGCTGGAGTACTCTGATGCTGGAGTACTTTGATGCTGGAGTACTTTAATGCTGAAGTGCTTTGATGCTGGAGTACTTTGATGCTGGAGTACTTTGATGCTGGAGTACTTTGATGCTGGAGTACTTTGATGCTTTAGTACTTTGATGCTGGAGTACTTTGATGCTGGAGTACTTTAATGCTGAAGTGCTTTGATGCTGGAGTACTTTGATGCTCGAGTACTTTAATGCTGAAGTACTTTGATGCTGAAGTACTTTGATGCTTGAGTACTTTGATGCTGGAGTACTTTGATGCTGGAGTACTTTGATGCTGGAGTACTTTGATGCTGAAGTACTTTGATGCTGGAGTACTTTGATGCTGGAGTACTTTGATGCTGGAGTACTTTGATGCTGGAGTACTTTGATGCTGGAGTACTTTGATGCTGGAGTACTTTGATGCTGAAGTACTTTTATGTTGGAGTACTTTGATGCTGGAGTACTTTAATGCTGAAGTACTTTGATGCTGGAGTACGTTGATGCTGGAGTACTTTGATGCTGGAGTACTTTGATGCTGGAGTACTTTAATGCTGAAGTACTTTGATGCTGGAGTACTTTGATGTTGGAGTACTTTGATGCTGGAGTACTTTGATGCTGGAGTACTTTGATGCTGGAGTACTTTAATGCTGAAGTACTTTGATGCTGGAGTACTTTGATGCTGGAGTACTTTGATGCTGGAGTACTTTGATGCTGAAGTACTTTGATGCTGAAGTACTTTGATGCTGAAGTACTTTGATGTTGGAGTACTTTGATGCTGGAGTACTTTGATGCTGGAGTACTTTGATGTTGGAGTACTTTGATGCTGAAGTACTTTGATGCTGAAGTACTTTGATGCTGGTGGAAAAACCTTTTCAGCCTTCATCGTGTAAATTGTTATTAAGATATCTACGATAATATATCTAGGTAATAACATAACTATATCAAATATTATCTACTCATGTTGATTACTAATGGTTAATTAGGATAGCACCCTGGCCCTCAATTATCCTTTAATTATTTTAATATTCATCTTACGGTATCTGCCAAGCCTTCGTTTTGTTTCAATTTTGCCAGGATGCTGCATCTCCAGGGAATATACTTACTTGCTCATATCAGCAGCACTATTCCCTACCTCTCGTTACCCTATCAGGAGGGAATTCAGGTGCGTCAAATTAATAATCAGAATTTGTTAATTTCAGATAAGTAACCTTGAAAATATAAAAGATATATATATGTATATATACAATTTGTACCAGAGGTGGACCCCATCTTATATATATATATATATATATATATATATATATATATATATATATATATATATATATATATATATATATATATATATTGACTATGTATTGGTAGATAAAAGACTGTTGGGTAGACTTCGGGATGTAAATGTTTATAGAGAAGCCACAGACATATCAGATCACTTTTTAGTTGTAGCTACAATGAGAGTAAAAGGTAGATGGGATACAAGGAAAATGAAAGCAACAAGTAAGAGAGGTAAAGGTTTATAAACTAACGGAGGAGGCAATAAGGGTAAGATATAAACAACTATTGGAGGATAGATGAGCTAGTGAGAGTATAGGCAATGGGGTTGAAGATGTATGGGGTAGGTTTAAAAATGTATGGGGTAGGTTTAAAAATGTAGTGTTAGAGTGTTCAGCAGAAGTTTGTGGTTACAGGAAAGTGGGTGCGGGAGGGAAGAAGAGCGATTGGTGGAATGATGATGTAAAGAGAGCATTAAGGGAGGAAAAGTTAGCATATGCGAGGTTTTTACAAAGTAGAAGTGATGAAAGGAAGGAGGAGTATATTGAGAGAAAAGGAGAGGTTAAGGGAGTGGTGAAGAAATGTAAAAAGAGAGCAAATGAACGCCGGGTTACCATCTGGAAAAGACCCGGCCCGGGACAGGTACCGGGAATCATTCAAGTTCAAGAGCAAATGAGAGAGTGGGTGAGATGTTATCAACAAATTTTTTGAAAATAAGAAAAAGTTTTGGAGTGAGATTAACAAGTTGAGGAAGTATAGGGAACGAATGGATTTCTTAGTTAAAAATAGGAGAGGAGAGTTATTAATTGAAGAGTTGGAGGTATCGGGAAGATGGAGGGAATATTTTGAGAAATTGTTAAATGTTGATGAAGACAGGGAAGCTGTGATTCGTGTATAGGGCAAGGAGGAATAACATCTTATAGGAGTGAGGAAGAGCCAGTGGTGAGTGTGGGGAAAGTTTGTGGGGCAGTGAGTAGAATGAAAGGGGGTAAAACAGCTGGGATTGATGGGATAAAGATAGAAATGTTAAATGCAGGTGGGTATATAGTTTTGGAGTGTTTAGTATTTTTTTTTAATAAATGTATGAAAGCGGTAAGGTACCTAGGGACTACCAGAGAAAATGCATAGGTTCCCTGTATAAAGGCAAGGGGAACAAAAGAGATATTGTAAAAATATAGGGGAATAAGTCTGTTGAGTATACATGGTATACTCAACAAGTGTATGGTAGAGTTATTATTGAAAGAATTAAGAATAAGACGGAGAGCAGGATAGCAGATGAACAAGGAGGCTTTAGGAAGGGTAGGGGGGTGTAGACCAAATATTTACAGTGAAACATATAGGTGAACAGTATTTAGATAAGGATAAAGAAGTTTTTGTGGCATTTATGGATTTAGAAAAGGTGTATGATAGGGTGGATTGGGGGCAATGTGGAAGATGAAAATTAGATACATGTGCAACATCTGGGTATCTTTATTATAGACGTTTCGCCATCCAGTGGCTTTATCAATACAGATTCTTGGACAAAACTTGAAGACAGTAGAACTATATGTGGAAGATGTTGCAAATGTATGGAATAAGAAGTAGGTTACTGAAATCAATGAAGAGTTTTTACGAGGATAGTGAGGCTCAGGTTAGAGTATGTAGGCGAGAGGGAGATTATTTCCCAGTAAAAGTAGGCCTTAGACTAGGATGTGTGATGTCACCATGGTTGTTCAATATATTTATAGATGGAGTTGTAAGAGAATTGAATGCTCGGGTGTTGGGAAGAGGTGTGGGGTTAAAAGATAAAGAATCTAACACAAAGTGGGAGTTGTCACAGTTGCTCTTTGCTGATGACACTGTGCCTTTGGAAGATTCTGAAGAGAGGTTGCAGAGGTTGTTGGATGAGTTTAGTAGGGTATGTAAAAGAAGGAAATTAAAAGTGAATATAGGAAAGAGTAAGGTGATGAGGATAACAAAAAATTTAGGTAACGAAATATTGGATATCAGATTTTAGGGAGAGAGTATGGAGGAGGTGAATGTATTCAGATATCTGGGAATGGACGTGTCAGCAGATGGGTCTATGAAAGATGAGGTGAATCATAGAATTGACAAGGGGAAAAAGGTGAGTGGTTGACTGAGGAGTCTGTGGAGACAAAGAACATTATCCATGGAAGCAAAGAGAGAAATGTATGCTCTTATATGGGTGTGAAGTACGGGTGGTGAATCTTGCAACAAGGAGAAGGCTGGAGGCAGTGGAGAAGTCATGTCTGAGAGCAATGTGTGGTGTGAATATAATGCAGAGAATCCGTAGTCTGGAAATTAGGAGGAGGTGCGGGATTACCAAAACTATTATCCAGAGGGCTGAGGAGGGGTTGTTGAGGTGGGTCGGGCAAATAGAGAGGATGGAACGAAATAGAATGACTTCGAGAGTGTATCAATCTGTAGTGGAGGGTAGCCGGGGTAGAGGTCGGCCTAGGAAAGGTTGGAGGGAGGGGGTGAAGAAGGTTTTGTGTGCGAGGGGATTGGACTTCCAGTAAGCATGCATCAACGTGTTAGTAACGAATGGAGACAAATGGTTTTTAGGACTTGACGTGCTGTTGGAGTGTAAGCAAGGTAACATTTATGAAGGGATTCAGGGAAACCGGCAGGCCGGACTTGAGTCCTGGAGATGGGAAGTACAGTGCCGGCACTCTGAAGGAGGGATGTTAATGTTGCAGTTTTATAACTGTAGTGTAAGCGCGCCTCTGGCAAGACAGTGATGGAGTGAATGATTATGAAAGATTTTCTTTTTCGGGCCACCCTGCCTTGGTGGGAAACGGCCGATGTGTTAATAAAAAATAATATATATTTGTGTGTGTGTATTTTAGTTACTTTTATCAAAAGCAGTTGCCAATAGACACGTGGCCTCTCTGTTTTTGTGTGTGTGTATGTGGGCGCTCGCGTGCGCTTGTGTGTGCTCACCTATATGTTGCTGCAGGAGTCGCGTCTTAGCTCCTGGCCCGTCTCTCAACTTGTCGCGCTTACTACATTCGCTCCCTCCTGCCTCGTGGGCTCTTTTGTATCTACTCTTAAAACTACGTATGGAGTCTGTCTCTATATCTTCTTGGTCGAAGTGTGTATTTATATATTTATGGTTGTTTCTTTTTTGTGTGTGTGGTTGTCTATGGTGTGTTTTTATGTGTGTGGTTGCGTGTTTTTGTGTGATTGGATGTCTTTATATATTTGTGTGGTTGTGTTTTTTTTGTGTTTGCGTATATATGATGTCGTAAAGTTCCTTGTACTGATTTGATAAAACTGCTTAGAGCGAAATGTAGTCTAGAAATGAAAGTTTTCCTCTAAATATAGTAGCTTTCTAAGATACTCGTTGCCAAGTGTTGCTTCTCAAGTACCAAGTGAGTTGTAATAATGTTGGTAGAATTACCCACAATATGTTAGGTAAAATGACACAAATGCAACTAATGCGACATTTTACTGTGGCAACGTTTCGCTCTCCAGGCTTGAAAAGCTCATGGAAAGCGAAACGTTTGCCCTAATAAAATATCTCAGTGGTTGCACTTGTGTCTTGTTACCTCGTGAGTTGTTGTTTACACTGGCGTGGCTTATTATAAACAACTTTTCCTGCAGAATTGTTTGATTTAAGTCCATCTTGATTTGTTCCATTCATGTAATTTGCCTGGATATTGTTGAGGGCTCTCACTTTTTTCGAGGGTTCTTCTACACTTTCGGTGCAGCCTCAGTTCAGGCTTCCTTGTTGACAGCTTGGTCAACCAGGTTGTTTGTGCTACTGACCCGCAGACCCGCATAGCCATCACAATTTGTCTGTTCAGGAATCTGCAGGAGCTAGTGGTTCGTTGTCTTCCTGATCACTTCTACCTTCATTCCAGCAATGTTTCTGATTACTTCTTGTAACAGACTCAAGACTCTTGCTTTTCACTGGTTTTATCCACCATTCTCATCCATATTATTCACATCCCTAAGTTATGACAGTGTGCAGTTTGGGGACCAGGACCGCCACCATCTTCCATGTTTATACTATTATGAACCGCCTCTCTTCCAGAGAGTCCAATTCAATAACTTTGATGCGTTCCCAGTAGTGTAGATGTTGCATTGATCAATGTGGGTAGTAAATGGCCTCTCTTCACTTTAAAGTTCTCTTATCTTTCCTGCACTGAGAGGAGCAGCGAGCACACAACAACATTAGGGGTGAGAGCTCTCTGGGTTTAAAAAAACACCATTACTAGTGTTGCTTCTCGTATTTTGAAGGTTCTCATAATCCACACATGTCATTCTTCAGGCCTTTTCTGCATCTGACTTGCTGTGTTTTCTAAATGACATTTCATGTAACAATTATTGCTTATTCTTTTACTATTTCCTCTTGTCTTTGAGATGGTCTGCCTGTGTTTTGGATACTGTGCTCGTTTTGAAGTCTTCCTTTTCAATATCTAGGCATTGAAATTTGTCACCATTTAAACATCATGCGATCTACATTTACTGACTGGAAGACTTTGTTGATATCTGATTATAATTTTGTGTATGTTCTACTTAGGCGAATTTCATACTTATTTTATAAATTAGACACATGCAACATTTGGGTATCTTTATTGAGGAAACGTTTCGCCACACAGTGGCTTCATCAGTCCAATACAAAGTAGAAAGGTGTAAGGAGAGTAGGAGTTTTGAGGTAATCAGTCCCTCGGCCTGGAGTCGATGTGTTCAGTCCATCAATCTTGTATAAATGACAGCATATGTCGGTTCTCTGAACCATTCATCTACACCCTGTCTGACACAGCAACATCTTGGGATCTTAATACAAACGAATTCTTCAACACTTGTCCAACCTTTGGACGAAGATCTTCTTCGACTAGTGGATGGTACCACTATGACCCCGCCTCCTGCTGCTTCACCTCACCTAATTACAGTATATAAGCCACCTCTACGGACATATACTGTCATTTATACAAGATTGATGGACTGAACACATCGACTCCAGGCCGAGGGACTGATTACCTCAAAACTCCTACTCTCCTTACACCTTTCTACTTTGTATTGGACTGATGAAGCCACTGTGTGGCGAAACGTTTCCTCAATAAAGATACCCAAATGTTGCATGTGTCTAATTTATAACTTGTCGGTTCTCTGAACCATTCATCCATACTTATTTTGGTATCGTCGGCAGAGGATGGTATGGAGGTGTGGTTAGCGTTTGTATCAGTACTTGTTGACTAGCACTCAGTGCTCTGTTAGAAATCTTAGTATCTGCTTCCCTACTTTTCCTTCTATACCTATCGATAGACCTCATTTTATGGGCTATCACTCAATGGTCACATATGTTAAATGCCTTTGGAAAATCCGTATAGACCACATCTTATAGTTGTGACAGGCATGATCTTCCTGCTCTAAATTCGTTATGACTTGGGTTGTTGCAAGAGTTTGCAATCGCTACGCAGCCTCCATTGTAAAGAGGAGCCGTGTTTACATTTTTAAAGCTTTTTGAATTTCGCTTGAATCTAAACTGCTTCTAAAAAACACTACTGGTGATAATGGTATTTTGCATTTCTTTAAAATACAAAATTACACGACTAAAGTCCAGTTGCTGCATGCAATGGGCATATTGTCTGTTCTTCTCTGAAGTCAGGAGAATTTGTGCTAATGTATGATATATATAATTTGTAGAGTGGGCAGTTATTAAATAAATTATCAGGATCTTCAAAAGTCACAGTGTTTTAGCTCTGGTAGTGTTGAAATTAAACATTCCTTCCTGATGAGTGTCTAGTAGGTTACCTTCATCCAATAAGCAATCCTTTATCCACCGAGGCTTTCACCATCACTCACTCCATCACCGTCTTGCCAGAGGCTCGCCGACATTACACCTCAGATGACCCTCCAAACCACAACATCCCCACCCTTCCTTCAGGTGCAGGCTCTGTACTTTCCATCTCCAGGACTCAGGTTCGGTTAACCGGTTTCTCCTGAATCCCTTTATAAAAGTTTCTTTGCTCACGTCAAATCATAAAAATCATTTGCTTCAATTCACTTCTATTTAATATAGTCACACACACACACACACACACCTGTTGGATGCCCAAGCCCCTCGTATACAAAAACCTCCTTTACCCCTTCTCTCCAACCTTTCCTAGGGAGACCCCTATCCATCCTTTCCTCCACTTCAAATTTATACAACCTCTAAGTCTTCCTATTTTGATCCATCTATCTAAATTTCTAAACCACCTCAAAACCCTCTCGTCACCTCTCTGGATAATACTCTTAGTAACCCCACACCTCCCTCTGATCTCCACGCTACGAATTCTCTGCACAATATTCACACCACACATTGCCCTAAGACTCGACGCCTCCACTGCCTTCAGCCTCCTCTTTCTTGCAATATTCACAACCCATGTTTCACACCAGCGTAAAAGTGTTGGTACCACTATACTCTCTTACATTTATTTACGTTTTTACTTTCATGGATAACGTTCTTTGTCTCCACAGATACCTCACTGCACCATATATATATGTCGTGCCGAATAGGTAAAATTGGTCAATTAGCAAGAACTCATTTAAAATTAAGTCTTTTCTAATATATTTTTTTATTTATGTTAATGTAAAAATTAATATGTTTGTACCAAAAGAACCTTAGAAAATTTACCTAACCTTATTATAACAAGCGTAATTTAATTTAGCCTAATCCAACTAAATATATTTTAGATAAGTTTACAATGATTTAATAATAAACAAACACAATGAAATGAAAAAAAAAATCGTTAGCTTCAGAATGATTTTTACGAAATTATTACATAGTCAAGTTTTCGCTTGCCTTATTCGGCAAGAAGAGCGTTGCTAATTAAGCCAAAATAGCAAGTTTTACCTATTCAGTCAGATATATATATATATATATATATATATATATATATATATATATATATATATATATATATATATATATATATATATATATATGTATATATATATTCTCATCATGATGGATAAAGTTTAGGATTTTTTTTATTAGAATTTTTGTAGTACGTGTTTTGGTATTCTTGTTTTGACATTAGCAAGACACATCAGTTGGTGGGTGAGGAACTTCTGATCTTCGCCTGCCATTCAAACTGTTGGTTAACAAGCGATGGGAAAAGTTTATTATTCTGTTACTTGTTAAGACAGCCCTTCACCACGGCTCACTTTCTCAAGACAGTCAGCTGTCTCATTGGACCGAGGAAAGATGTGCTGTTGAACACTTAAGTACCCATTCAACACTGCCAAACACGCAGACCTTTCCTCTCACTGTCATTAGTGAACTCTCTGAGAACCTCGGTAGTCTGCACTGTCCTTAATAGGCTCTGATTATCATGTCCTTTGGTTAACTTAGGTTCTTTTGGCTATGTGTGTTATTGAACATCGCCCTTGAGAGTGTCCAGTGTAAATTTAATAGTATTTATCTCGTCTTACTTTGCCTTAGGGAGCAAGGATCGTCACCTTGAATTGGTATGAGTACACCTAACTTACCCCCATACACAAAAATATTTTTACACTTATGTCTTGTGTGGAGACTGGTGTTAATGTTTACACAGTGCTTTGTGGACTTGATCTGTATCGGTGTTGAGTTTACACTGTCTTTTGGGGACTGGCGAGGGTGTCTGCTCACGAATGTACTGTGTTCACTTGGGCTGTGTGCTAGTGACTTTGTTCACCTTTAACTCACAATTGCAAACCACGGTACGGGGGGTAGGGTTAGAACCCATGGCAAGAGAGTGGTAAAAGCTCCAGGCCAGTGCGTAAGCCACTGAGCCAGCCGGCTACAATAAGAGACTTAAAGATTAAAGATTTGTCCAGTGTCCCTCCATGTTTAGTATGGTAATGAATGGACTTAGACTAATTTTCACGGGTGAGCTGATTAGCTTATATTCGGGATAAGGGTTGACAGAACTGGAGTCTATTGTTAGACTGTGTTTTGTGACTGTACTGTTACTCATGTAGAATTTATGTATACTTTAATGCATTTTTTAAATTCAAAATAGCCGATTTTTACAGTATTACCAGTCACCCCGAACAGACACCATATAACCACTGATTGACCCAAGCCTTGCTGACATAGTAGTTGACACACCATATAACCATGATGTGGTTGGTTACCACAAACTCTGGTTGTTTAGTACTGCAGATGTTGCATGATGCTGCGGATGTTGCTGTGATGCTGTAGATGTTGCTATGGTGCTGCAGTTGTTGCTGTGATGCTACAGATGTTACTGTGATGCTGCATATATTGCTGTGATGCTGCAGATGTTTCTTGGATACTGAAGATACTCTGAGATGCTGACTAATAAAATTTTCCATCGCCATCTCTAACAACTTAGCAATCCATGTCTCCGGTCATCCATGTGGCTTCAGACTTTTTCCTTATGATAAATAGTTTAGCACTGCCTTTGTTAGCTTTTACCCACCTCCGTACTGTTGTAAGCATGTTCCAGTCTTGGTTTCCTGCTGTTTAGTGGTGGGTTGAACATCACTGCTATCAATAACTTGGGACTTGGATCCCAAGTTCTGAGTGTCCGTGTTATGTAGTCATTTAACCTCTCCACTTATTCCTCCTCTCAAATCCACTGGTTCCTGATTAATAGCATTTCTCCTCCCTCTCGGTTTCCTCTGTTCTTTCTCAGTATATGATATCCTTCTGGGAATATCGCATTTGTAATCACCTCTGTGAACTTGGTCTCGGTTAAAGAGCACAGGCACAATACAGTAACCTGGAACAATACACAAATAACTCACACATAAAAAGAAACTTTATAACTACATTTCGATCCAACTTGGACCATTAACTAGATGGACCGAACCGCTGTCACAGTTTCTTTCTTCTACATGCAGGTTATTTGTGTATTGGTTTCTGTTATTGCTACAATTTCTGGGGATGCCTCCACTATCCGCTCTTTCCATTCGTTGTTCTTGTTTGTTGCCCCAGCTGCATTTGCATACGACACTTACAACTCTTTTCAGTTGTTGTGCTCTGGTTCCTGTTTCTCCTGGTTCTTGGTCGTGTCAGGGAAGGAGTGGGTATAGGAGGACAAAGATAGAGGATTAAACCTGCACTGGAAGGAAGTGTGACCATGAGTGGGCAGCATCCTGTAATGCTGCAGAGGTTGCTGTGATGCTTCTGATGCTGCAGATATTCCTGTGATGATGCAGATGTTGCTGTGATGCTGTGGATGTTGATGTAATGCTGCAGATATTTCTGTGATGCTGTGGAGGTTGCGGTGATGCTGTGAATATTGCTGTGATGCTGCAATGTTGCTGTAAAGCTTCAGGTGTTGCCCTAATGCTGCAGATAATCCTGTGATGCTGCAGATGTTGCTGTAATGCTGCAGACGTTGATATAATGCTGCAGATTTGCTGTGATGCTGTGGATGTTGTTGCGAAGCTTCAGATGTTGCAATGATGCTGCAGATGTTGCTGTGATGCATACATTCTAGTGATGCCGCAGATGTTCCATGAACGTTTCACACGTTCATGTGTTGCTGCAGATGTTACTGCTGCATGTGTATGTGATGCTGTGGATGTTCCTTTGGTGCTGCTGGTGTTCCTGTGTTGCTGCATGTGTTCTAGTGTTGTTGCATGTGTTCCTGCGTTGGTGCATGTGCTCTTGAATTGCTGCAGGTGTTCTTGTTTTATTGTAAGTGTTTCTGGGATGTTGCTGGTATTTTTGTGTTAGTGCAGTTGTTCCTGTGTTGCTGCAGATGTTCTCGTGATGCTGCAGGTGTTGTTGGGTTGCTGCAAGTGTTACTGTGATCTTGCAGGTGTTCCTATGTTGTTGCAGGTGTTCCTGTGTTACTGCAGATGTTCTTGTGATGCTGCAGGATTTCCTGTGTTGCTGCAGGTGTTCCTATGTTGCTGCAGGTATTCTTGTGATGCTGCAGGTGTTCTTGTGATGCTGCATGTGTTCCTGTGTTTCTGCAGATGTTCCTATGTTGCTACAAGTGTTACTGAAGGTGTTTCTATGTTGTTGCATATTTTCCTATGTTGCTGCAGGTATTCTTGAATATTTTAACTCTGGAGAGTGTCTAGTGTGACTCTAGACTGTGTCTGGTGTGACTCTGGACAGTATCTGGTGTGACCCTGGACAGTCTAGTATGACCCTGAACAGTGTCTGGTGTGACCCTGGACAGTGGTGTGACCCTGGACAGTGTCTAGTGTGACCCTGGACAGTGTCTAGTGTGACCCTGGACAGTGTCTAGTGTGACCCTGGACAGTGTCTAGTGTGACCCTGGACAGTGTCTAGTGTGACCCTGGACAGTGATGTGACCATGGACACTGTTCGGTGTGACCCTGAACAGTGTCTAGTATGACCGTGGACAGTGTCTGGTGTGACCCTGGACAGTGTCTGGTGTGACCCTTGACAGTGTCTATTGTGACCCTGGACAGCGTCTGGTGTGACTCTGAACAGTATCTGATGTGACCCTGGACAGTATCTGCTGTAACCCTGAACAGTGTCTGGTGTGACCCTTGACAGTGTCTAGTGTGACCGACAGTGTATAGTGTGACTCTGGACAGTGTCTGGTGTGACCGTGGACAGTGTCTGATGTGTCCCCGAACAGTATCTGGTGTGACCATGGACAGTGTCTGGTGTGACCTCTGGTCTTCAGGTAGAGGTCACACAAGGGTCACTCATCCAGTCCTTTTGAAGATGTTGGCATGAAGAGGAAGATGAAATCTTTGAAATCCTTCTTTCCGGCAAAACAAAATCTCTCTTTTTTTTCTCTCTCTCTCTCTCTCTCTCTCGTTCTCTCATTTCTTAAGAGCTGTATTAGAGCAAGTGTGTCCTCTTTACTTCCTCTCTTCCTGCTCTAATCTGCTCTCCCTTGTCTTTTCATCTCCTCCTTCTTGTCTTTTGTTCTTCTCTCCTCCTACCTTTCCGCTATTTCCTTTCTACTCTTCCTGTTTCTCCTTATTCTCGTAGTTTCTAATCAGTCTTCCCGCTCCTCTTCCTCTTCCTTTTTCCTTCCTTCTAATTCTCGTCCTTTTCCTTCTCATTTTTTTCCACCTTCTCCTCTTCGTCCTTCTCTTCCTTATCGCCCTCTTTCTCCTACTCCTTCCTTCTCTTCCTCCTTCCTTCTCTTCTTCCCTCACATCCATCACATAACACAAGGACTGCTTCTTATGTCTTGAGGGTTACCTTTTACCTCAGTGAAATGAGCAATTAAATGTTTCAGGTGTGTGAGACAGACAATTACCCGTCTCAGGTGTGTGAGACAGGTAATTAGCTGGCTCAGGTGTGCAGACAGGTAATTAGCTGGCTCAGGTGTGTGACACTAGTAACTAGGTGGGTCAGGTGTGTGGCACTAGTAACTAAATGGGTCAGGTGTGTGGCACTAGTAACTAGGTGGGTCAGGTGTATAGCACTAGTAATTAGGTGGAGCAGGTAACTAGGTGGGTTAGGTGTGTGACACTAGTAACTAGGTGGGTCAGGTGTGTGGCACTAGTAACTAGGTGGGTTAGGTGTGTGACACTAGTAACTACGTGGGTCAGGTGTGTGGCACTAGTAACTACGTGGGTCAGGTGTATAGCACTAGTAATTAGGTGGGGCAGGTGTATGGCACTAGTAGCTAGGTGGGGCAGGTGTATGGCGCTAGTAGCTAGGTGGGGCAGGTGTATGGCACTAGTAGCTAGGTGGGTTAAGTGTTGCGTGGAGGTTCTTTCGTAGATTGGGTAATGAACAGACGAGTTTGGGATGGTAACTTGGTATATTAGACAGGGTAGAATCTCAGAGTTCGCAGGCCTGGTTTTCTATACACGGTGTCTCGATGGTAACTGAGGCACTGCCCCGAGCAGGGCTCATAGCGTTCAAAGTACTGACCTTTGACATGGGTGACCTTTGACATTGGGCTAACGTTTGCAACGGTTGGTCACATGAGCAGAAACGGTTATACCCTATGAACTCTCACTGAGCTTACAGTGACATAAGTGTGTGGCACTAGTAACTAGGTGGGTCAGGTGTGACACTAGTAACTAGGTGTGTCAGGTGTGTGGCACTAGAAATTTAAAGGCGGGGCAGGTGTATAGCACTAGTAATTAGACAGGGCAGGTGTGTGGCACTAGTAACTAGGTGGGTAAAGTGTATAGCACTAGTAATTATTTGGGGCAGGTGTATAGCACTAGTAATTAGGTGGGTCAGGTGTGTGGCACTAGTAACTATTTGAGGCAGGTGTTTGGCACTAGTAACTAGGTGGGTCAGGTGTATAGCACTAGTAATTAGATGGGAAGGTGTATAGCACTAGTAATTAGGTGGGAAGGTGTGTGGCATTAGTAACTAGGTGAGTCAGGTGTGTGGCACTAGTAACTAGGAGGGTCAGGTGTGTGGCTCTAGTAACTAGGTGGGTCAGGTTTGTGGCACTAGTAACTAGGTGGGTCGTGTGTGTGGGCACTAGTAACTAGGTGAGTCAGATGTATAGCACTAGAAACTAGGTGGGTCAGGTGTGTGTCACTAGTAACTAGGTGGGTCAGATGTATAGCACTAGAAACTAGGTGGGTCAGGTGTGTGACACTAGTAACTAGGTGGGTTAGGTATGTGGGCACTAATAACTAGGTGGGTCAGGTGTGTGGCACTAGTAACTAGGTGGTCAGCAGCAACTGTAGTATTTGTTCTCAATGTTATTACCACAAGAGACACAGCAAGGTAAATTGTTTGAAGACGTAAAATTCAAACTATCATTTGTTATGAGCACAACGTAATAAGCTGCAGTATCTGCAGTAATAGATGATGGTTTAAGTAAAACTACAATGTACTTTCAAATAAAAATATTATATATGTTGTTTAGTAATGATTCCCAACGTGTGGCGTACGGCCCCACAAGAGGGGGCAATTAGAAAATGGTAAAATAAAATTGTATTTACATCAATTCCATATATTACTTCCACAATTATATATTTTGCTAACTCGAGTCAAAAAAATACTAATTGGCAGCTCTTTTGGGCGGCCATATTGTGTGGGTTGAACGCGGGCGCTTGGGCGCTAGTCTTGAAGAGTTACCAGATGGTATTTTGCAGTTTCTCTCCGATGAAATGTCGGGAATAAGAATTACAAATAGAGTTATAGATGTACATGAACGGTATACAATACCGATCATGTACAACTTGTCGAGACACTGCAACATCATGGAATCTTGGTTCAGAGGACATCTACATGACCTTCACGGCTACTACTACCACTACCACTACCACCCTACTAACCCGTGCCTCAAGTGTGACTTACTTCCATGGGGAATCCGTCTCCAGTGACTATGCCCTGTCTGCTACCCGTCCGCTTCCACCTGACGCCAGTATACAAGCGCCAGCCTTCTTGCCTGTACTCCAGGTTCTTACCTGTGAGTCCTTCGTTCTGTACTCCAGAATCTTCACGACTTCGGTGCTCTTCGCACCAATTCCAAGGCCGAGGGACTGATTACCTCATCTTTTGTAGTATATAGTTCTACTGTCTTCAAATTATGTCCTAGAATTTGTATTGATAAAGCCACTGGATGGCGAAACGTCTTCAATGAAGATACCCAGATGTTGCACATGTGTCTTCACAAAGTTTTTCAAGTATATCTTCAGGGATGATATTCAGGCATGATATTCAGGCATGATATTCAGACATGATATTCAGGCATGATATTCCCTAAAGTGATACTTCATACCTGATATGAGGCATTGCCTCAACAAATCATAAAATAGCAAGATTTCTCAGTTCGGAGTGAATCACATTCATCCTTGAAAATGTTTTCTCTACGCTGGCATCAGAAAATGGAAGGGAAAATAATGTCAGTTCAAGATATGAAATTTTTGGGAACTTTCACTCTCCTGCAGAATTTTTTGTTTTCCTCTCTTTCACCTCAGCCCAATAGTTAACACTATCTTCCAAATATGAATACGTGAATATTCATGTTTGCAACATGTGAATTTTTCCACAGTAACTGACCAGAGTGTGAGCATTTTTTCCACATCATCCCACATGTCATAAAATTCCCATCAAACACCCCACAAGAAGTCAAATTCCCACAAAAAAAATCTCACAAATTTCATGGAATAAATGTTCTCCCACAAAGGTTCCCAGGTGAGGTCATTTCTCCCACAAATTTGTGAAAAATTTTCACAAAATTTGTAGCACAATTGTAATCACCTCACTAATCCATCGATGAAGACGTCGCTGCGCGGGCGAAACGTATCATCGCTATTGTATATCATTTATCATTTATAATATCGATATATTTATTCCTGTGTATATGCAAGATATGCAATAAGATCACAGTAAACAGGTAATATCACTATGGTTATTTTGCATAATATATAATATAAGACATTCCACTTACTTCCCCGAGGCAAAAGGATCCATAATACAGAATCCACAGGAGGTGGATTCTGTATTATCTATCTATCTGTATATATATATATATATATACAGTGGAACCTCTAGTCACGACCATAATTCGTTCCAAAACTCTGGTCGCGACCCGATTTGGTCGTGACCCGAGCCTAATTTCCTCACTGGATTATATGTAAATACGATTAATCCGTTCCAGACCCCTACGAATTGTATATAAATATTATTTTTTTTTCATATTTTTAAACACAAAAATAGTTAATTATACAATAGAATGCACAATGTAATAGTAAACTAAATGTAAAAATCTTGAATAACACTGAGAAAACCTACGAACCGTTCGCTGTAAACATTTTTTTTTTAAGAGTTTTAAGAGATGTCTAATGGCTGAGAAGTGAACTCCGTTATTTACCGTCCGATTTCTTTCACTTTTGGTGTGCGTTAAGAATCATCTTTCCATCATACATTGCCCAACTTTCAATAAGATAACCCAACAAACAACTGAGAAAAAAAATATTTACCAAAAAATCATATATAGCAAGCCCTAGCCGGGTACTGGCACTGCGAGAAGCTGTGTGTGACACCTGCTGATAAAACATTGCTAATCCGAATTTTTCACGGTCGTAATTAATGTAATTTATGAATAACTTACTTTCAATATAATCGATGAAAACGAACAACCCCAAAAAAAAAAAAAAAAATTTGAGAAAATAAGTCCCCCTGATTTTTTTTGGGTTGCCCAAAAAGTTCTCTACACATATGCTGCTATGTATGATAATCTATGTAACTGTTTTGTGTAATTATACAAAAAAATTTCCCCCAGTTTAATAAAAAAAAAATAAATAACAGAAAAAAAACATACCGTAAAAAACCCAAAAAATGCAAAAGGGGAAAAAAACACAAAATACAACACCGGGGAGTTGAGGGCGACTGACCCCAGGTCGGGCCCCAGACCCTCGGGACAAGTGATGCCGGCCCAACCCAGACCTGTCGTGTCAGTATCATATATACACTTGTTTAGTGTTTTTTTAAAAAACTGGCCCCCTTTGCGTGGGGCGTCACGGTGCCATGACGTCAAAAGGCTCACCCATGTGCAAAAGCCTATCATAGGCAGACTGCCTCACAAAGTTATCCTAAAAGGCGGGGACAGACGGGTGGCTGGACTCTCTTTCCCCTGAAATTTACCGTAACCATCAACAAGGAGTATCTTTGACCTCCTTTTATCTCTCCCCAAAACCCCCCCCGACCAAAATGGTAGCAGCGGTGTGCCTGGGAAACGATTACGATGTTATAGAGATAGACTTCAAGCAAGCAAACAGCCTCCCGGCCGACCCGTTACCCGCTCCTACATCAAAAAATCTACATTCTCAGTATCTCCTGGTCAGCTAAGTGCCTTACTTTTAATTTTGCTGAAACCTACGAGGGTTGGCCGGGTTTTCAAAATTTTGTCAAATAAGCCAGTGGGGGGAGTCCCAACCAGGGGAAGCCCCCCCGCTTCCTCGGCCCGGCTTAAGCCAAACTTCTACCTTGCTGTCTGGTTTTTCCAAAAATTTTCCAAACCCCGTCAATCTGTGTAAAAAATTCTACTAAGCCAGCAAGCCCTCTGCTGTCTGGGAAATAAGCCCCTGAGTCAAGCATTTATACCACCTTGTACTCCAGTGTATTTTTCTGTTCTGTTCCCAAAAACACCCCCCTGGTATTCCTGGGTTTTCAAGCCACCCCGGGTTAAGTTCATGTAAGTGGGGCCGTTCTCAGGTCCGGGGATCCCGGAACCCCTTTTAATTTCTGAGTCTATCTGGGAATGCCGACTAATTCAAGTAATGTTTCTCCACAGGGGGCGCCTTGGGGAAACACCCCCTTTGAAAAGTTTCCATCTCTTGTGGGGGGGCACGTGCCGTCTGCAAAGATACCTCTGTAAAACTAGTGCCCCCACTAGAGTGTCTGTTGTTTCCCCCCTGTTAATGGTGACAATGTTCTAGTTGACGGGAATTCCTGGATGAAGGGTTTTTTTTGTTGAGCCATCTTTAAAATGTCCCAAAACAGTAAGATATTTCTACTTTTCCCAATACCTTGGGTCACAGTGTTCGACTCAGAGCCAATACAATCCTTTTTGATCTTGTTCACTACCCCTTACCCTATTCGGGTTGAGGATGAGTTGCCACCTGACCAGTGGGTCGGTGCTATTTCAACCGGGGAGGATCCCTCCCTCCCCGGACCAGGGCTATTCCACCAG
>WNWK01022702.1:0-20000 GCA_009830355.1 Cherax destructor
TACACTGGGACTTCACTGTTTTCCCCCATAACCCATACCACTAACTTTTTCTAGTTTAAAGCCCTAACAGCTCCCTCCACTGCAGTTGCCAGTGCCCCCACCCCAGACCTAGATAAGTGAACCCCATCCCTGGCATACATGTCATTTCTGCCATAGAAGAGGTCCCAGTTGTCAATGAATGTTACTGCATTTTCCTTACAGTATTTGTCCAGCCAGCAATTGACACCAATTGCCCTGGACAGCCATTCATTTCCAACTCCTCTCCTTGGCAAAATACACATATGACAGGGTTCCCACCCTTCTTCCTAATTCTGTCTATTGCTGACCTATAGCTGCTAATCAGCTCCTCACTCCTACGTCTGCCAACATCGTTGCCTCCAGCACTGAGACAGATAATAGGATTGCTCCCATTACCTCTCATGATGTCGTCCAGACGGCTAACAATATCCTTCATCCCAGCCCCAGGATAACACACCCTCTGCCTCCTATTCCTATCCTTAAGACAAAATTCCCTATTAATAAACCTAATCTGACTATCCCCAACTAAAACAATGTTCTTACCTCGACTGGTGGTGTGCATGACTTTCTCGACGGTCTTTGTAGAGATGGTCTTCGCTGGGATGTCTTCACATTCGTCTGATAACAAGGAGAAAGAGTTGCTGGTTTTCACAGCAGTCTCCTGGACCTTCTTCAACTTCAGCTTCGTCCCTTCAGATTCGACTAGCATCCATTCGTTGGTCTGATCATCGGCGACATTGTTCCGGGGATAATCCTTGCATATACCCTTCAAACGTTGAATCTCTCTTCTAGCTTCCGTTATTTCCGCCTTCATTTGGAGATATAGCTGGTCGTAGTCGAGGGAAACCATCATCCAATCTCAGGTAGCTAATAACGGAAGCACAGCAAAGATGGTTCAGTCCACAGAGAGTACACAAGACACGTCTTCACTGAGCTAAGAACAGGTCACCACTGAGCTAAGAACAGGTCACCACTGCACACCCTAGTGTCAGAAACACTGTGTTTAGACTTTGCATCTCCCTTAAAAAAACAGAATATTTCTGTTTTTCAAGGAGAGAAAGAAGAAAAAGTAAGCAATGACCAGCATCAACACACTGTTTTCACCTCTTACGAAGTCAATTCAGCAGTGACCAGCGTCAACACACTGTTTTCACCTCTTACGAAGACAATTCGGCAGTGACCAGCGTCAACACACTGTTTTCACCTCTTACGAAGACAATTCAGCAGTGACCAGCGTCAACACACTGTTTTCACCTCTTACGAAGACAATTCAGCAGTGACCAGCGTCAACACACTGTTTTCACCTCTTACGAAGACAATTGGGCAGTGACCAGCGTCAACACACTGTTTTCACCTCTTACGAAGACAATTGGGCAGTGACCAGCGTCAACACACTGTTTTCACCTCTTACGAAGACAATTGGGCAGTGACCAGCGTCAACACAAACTTTCCACTACTCTCACTAAGACAATCTACTCATCTTCCAGATCCAACTTTCGCTACGAGAGTTGTCAATTGTTTATGATCTGACGTGGGAACGTAACCAACAGCAGATCATGCACACAGTGTATAGCATAATGAGGTGTATCATACACACAGTATGGTACATAGTGTGGAGGGCAACCCAGTGCTTGTCATATACACTATGTATAACTTGTATGATATAGCGCATCGTATATACAGTGTATAATGTGACATATAGTGCACCATGGACACACACATCATGCGCTCCTAATCTTGTATCTATGAGAAGCGCTAAACCAGGGTGGGTCATTGAGCACAATGAGTGGTGAAGGCTGGAGTCTCCTTCCAGTGATGGCAGGGAGGTACACACTGCCTCGAGTCTCCTTCCAGTGATGGCAGGCAGGTACACACTGCCTCGAGTCTCCTTCCAGTGATGGCAGGGAGGTACACACTGCCTCGAGTCTCCTTCCAGTGATGGCAGGGAGGTACACACTGCCTTGAGTCATCGTCCAGTGATGGCAGGGAGGTACACACTGCCTCGAGTCTCCTTCCAGTGATGACAGGGAGGTACACACTGCCTTGAGTCTCCTTCCAGTGATGGCAGGGAGGTACACACTGCCTTGAGTCATCGTCCAGTGATGGCAGGGAGGTACACACTGCCTCGAGTCTCCGTCCAGTGATGGCAGGGAGGTACACACTGCCTTGAGTCTCCTTCCTGTGATGGCAGGGAGGTACACACTGCCTCGAGTCTCCTTCCTGTGATGGCAGGGAGGTACACACTGTTATAAATTAGACACATATGCAACATTTGGGTATCTTTATTGAGGAAACGTTTCGCCACACAGTGGCTTCATCAGTCCAATACAAATAGAAGGTGTAGGAGTAGGAGTTTGAGGAATCAGTCCCTCGGCCTGGAGTCGATGTGTTCAGTACATCAATCTTGTACAAGATTGATGTACTGAAACATCGACTCCAGGCCGAGGACTGATTACCTCAAAACTCCTACTCTCCTACACCTTCTACTTTGTATTGACTGATGAAGCCACTGTGTGGCGAAACGTTCCTCAATAAAGATACCCAAATGTTGCATATGTGTCTAATTTATAACTTGTCGGTTCTCTGAACCATTCGTCTATAGGTACACACTGCCTCACCACACTCTGGAGTGACTAACATCAACACGCACTACAAGACGTATTGTTCAGTTGTATTCACTGATCATCTTCTCTACATCAGCTTAACAACAACAACAACAACTTTCTAACGTTATCATTTTGAAATAGAGACTTAGATGACACTTAAAATGATGTATAAATCGTCTGTATATCTGTCCAGCATGACATAGTCTATTGATAGACTGATTAACACAGGTAAAAGATTTTTGAACTCTCACTCGCCCCACACACCTGTCTCTCACACCTGTTTCTCACACCTGTCTCTCACACCTGTCTCTCACACCTGTCTCTCACACCTGTCTCTCACACCTGTCTCTCACACCTGTCTCTCACACCTGTCTCTCACACCTGTCTCTCACACCTGTCTCACACCTGTCTCTCACACCTGTCTCTCACACCTGTCTCCACCTGCTCTCACACCTGTCTCTCACCCTGTCTCTCACACCTGTCTCTCACACCTGTCTCTCACACCTGTCTCCCTGCTCTACACCTGTCTCACACCTGTCTCTCACACCTGTCTCACACCTGTCACACACCTGTCTCTCACACCTGTCTCTCACACCTGTCCTCACACCTGTCTCTCACACCTGTCTCTCACACCTGTCTCTCACACCTGTCTCTCACACCTGTCTCTCACACCTGTCTCTCACACCTGTCTCTCACACCTGTCTCTCACACCTGTCTCACACCTGTCTCTCACACCTGTTTCTCACACCTGTCTCACACCTGTTTCTCACACCTGTCTCACACCTGTCTCTCACACCTGTCTCACACCTGTTTCTCACACCTGTCTCACACCTGTCTCTCACACCTGTCTCACACCTGTTTCTCACACCTGTCTCTCACACCTGTCTCTCACACCTGTTCTCACACCTGTCTCACACCTGTCTCTCACACCTGTCTCACACCTGTTCTCACACCTGTCTCACACCTGTTTCTCACACCTGTCTCTCACACCTGTCTCTCACACCTGTCTCTCACACCTGTCTCTCACACCTGTCTCTCACACCTGTCTCTCACACCTGTCTCTCACACCTGTCTCTCACACCTGTCTCTCACACCTGTCTCTCACACCTGTCTCACACCTGTCTCTCACACCTGTCTCTACACCTGTCTCACACCTGTCCACACCTGTCTCACACCTGTCTCTCACACCTGTCTCACACCTGTCTCTCACACCTGTCTCACACCTGTCTCTCACACCTGTCTCACACCTGTCTCACACCTGTTCTCACACCTGTCTCACACCTGTTCCACCTGTCTCTCACACCTGTCTCACACCTGTCTCTCACACCTGTCTCTCACACCTGTCTCTCACACCTGTCTCTCACACCTGTCTCTCACACCTGTCTCTCACACCTGTCTCACACCTGTCTCTCACACCTGTCTCTCACACCTGTCTCTCACACCTGTCTCTCACACCTGTCTCTCACACCTGTCTCACACCTGTCTCTCACACCTGTCTCACACCTGTCTCTCACACCTGTCTCACACCTGTCTCACACCTGTCTCACACCTGTCTCACACCTGTCTCTCACACCTGTCTCACACCTGTCTCTCACACCTGTCTCACACCTGTCTCTCACACCTGTCTCACACCTGTCTCTCACACCTGTACACAAGTGCTACAGAAGAAAACATACTAAATCAGCTTAGAGGTTAAAAAAAAAATATTGTAGTTCCGCTTAGAAAAAAAAAAAAAAAAATTGCTATTTTGCCTTTGATATACCTTTGAAGAGTTTCGAGAGTTTCACTACTCTCGGAGCCCGGCCATGGGCCAGGCTCGTCTTTTGCTTGCCTGGTCAACCAGGCTGTTGCTGATGGAATACTTGTACAGTACCTTACACGGGCTACGAGACAGCTTTGTACACTCTGTACTTACAGCAAGTACAGAGTACAGAGTAGATGCTGTGATACATAAATAACCAGCACTTAGAAGACTGTAACTTATAATGACGACGTTTCGGTCCCACCTGCACCTTTAGGTCACACGGTATGTGTGACCTCTATTCTATAGATACTGTAAATGACTGTTATATTGTAGAACTCTGATTATGGAACTGCAATTATGGAACGGTAATTTTGGCCCCGTAATCATGGAATTTAATCATAGTACAGTAATCATGGTACTGTAATCATTGTACTGTAATCATGGTACTGTAATCATTGTACTGTAATCATGGTACTGCAATTATGGTGCTGTAATCATGGTACTGTAATCATGGTACTGTAATCATTGTACTGTAATCATTGTACTGCAATTATGGTGCTGTAATCATGGTACTGTATTCATGGTACTGTAATCATGGTACAGTAATCATGGTACTGTAATCATGGTACTGTAATCATGGTACTGTAATCATGGTACTGTAATCATGGTACAGTAATCATGGTACAGTAATCATGGTACTGTAATCATGGTACAGTAATCATGGTACAGTAATCATGGTACAGTAATCATGGTACAGTAATCATGGTACTGTAATCATGGTACAGTAATCATAGTACTGTAATCATGGTACTGTAATCATGGTACTGCAATTATGGTGCTGTAATCATGGTACTGTAATCATGGTACTGTAATCATTGTACTGTAATCATTGTACTGCAATTATGGTGCTGTAATCATGGTACTGTATTCATGGTACTGTAATCATGGTACAGTAATCATGGTACTGTAATCATGGTACTGTAATCATGGTACTGTAATCATGGTACTGTAATCATGGTACAGTAATCATGGTACTGTAATCATGGTACTGTAATCATGGTACAGTAATCATGGTACTGTAATCATGGTACCGTAATCATGGTACCGTAATCATGGTACCGTAATCATGGTACTGTAATCATGGTACTGTAATCATAATAATGTAATCATGGTACTGTAATCATGGTACAGTAATCATGGTACTGTAATCATGGTACTGTAATCATGGTACCGTAATCATGGTACCGTAATCATGGTACCGTAATCATGGTACCGTAATCATGGTACTGTAGCCATGGTACTGTAATCATGGTACTGTAATCATGGTACAGTAATCATGGTACTGTAATCATGGTACTGTAATCATGGTACTGTAATCATGGTACGTAATCATGGTACTCTGTAATCATGGTACCGTAATCATGGTACTGTAATCATGGTACTGTAATCATGGTACCGTAATCATGGTACTGTAATCATGGTACTGTAATCATGGTACTGTAATCATGGTACAGTAATCATGGTACTGTAATCATGGTACTGTAATCATGGTACTGTAATCATGGTACCGTAATCATGGTACTGTAATCATGGTACTGTAATCATGGTACTGTAATCATGGTACTGTAATCATGGTACTGTAATCATGGTACTGTAATCATGGTACTGTAATCATGGTACTGTAATTACAGAACCGCCTGTATGTTAGTGTTGCAAGAGAATGTGGTGCGGAAAGTCCGTAGATTTATTTACATGGAACACCATTAATAATAATAATAATAATAATAATAATAATAATAATAATAATAATAATAATAATAATAATAATAATAATAATAATAATAATAATAATAGTAATAATAATAATAATAATAATAATAATAATAATAATAATAATAATAATAATAATAATTATAATAATAATAATACAAGAAAAACTTTGTATTTTTAAACAGAAACAGACAATAGCACAATAAAGCAAAATAAGGAAGTAATTGCCGTAAATAATGTAAAAAAAATGAATATGATATAGAATTTTTTATTGCTGAAATACACAGGTGAGATTTTTTGAGGAAAGACTGGGTACATTTTGTCACCATGGTAACCACAATTATCAAACAGGGCTGTTAACTAGCAGTGGTGGTTAGTTGTGGTCGTTAACGTGCAATTAACCGGGCACCATTTAAGTCAGTGATGAGCTGTGCTAATTGAAGGCGTGTGTACTCACCTACTTGTGGTTGCAGGAGTCAAGTCACAGCTCCTGGACTCGCCTCTTCACTGGTCGCTACTAGGTCACTCTTCCCGCTCCATGAGCTTTATCATACCTCTTCTTAAAGCTATGTATGGATCCTGCCTCCACTACATCACTTCCCAGATTATTTCACTTTCTGACAACTCTATGACTAAAGAAATACTTCCTAACATCCCTGTGATTCATCTGAGTTTTCAACTTCCAACTGTGTCCCCTTGTTGCTGTGTCCCATCTCTGGAACATCCTGTCTCTGTCCACCTTGTCGATTCCTCTCAGTATTTTATATGTCGTTATCATATCCTCCCTATCTCTCCTGTCTTCCAGTGTCGTCAGGTCGATTTCCCTTAACCTCTCTTCGTAGGACATACCTCTTATCTCCTGGACTAGTCTCGTTGCAAACCTTTGCACTTTCTCTAATTTCCTTACTGCTTGGCCAGGTGTGGGTTCCAAACTGGTGCTGCATACTCCAGTATGGGCCTAACGTACACAGTGTACAGGGTCCTGAACAATTCTTTATTAAGATGTCGGAATGCTGTTCTTAGGTTTGCTAGGCGCCCATATGCTGCAGCAGTTATTTGGTTGATGTGCGCCTCAGGAGACGTGCCTGGTGTTATACTCACCCCAAGATCCTTTTCCTTGAGTGAGCTTTGTAGTCTGTGGCCCTTAGACTGTACTCCGTCTGCGGTTTCTTTGCCTTCCCCAATCTTCATGATTTTGCACATGGTGGGGTTGAACCCAAGAGCCAGTTGCTGGACCAGGCCTGCAGCCTGTGTGTGTGTGTGTGTGTGTGTGTGTGTGTGTGTGTGTGTTGTGTGTTTAGTTAGGGTTCCGAGACTATAATTTGTAGTAAGCCTCTATCATCAAATCTAGCAACCCACACTATCCTCCAGTGCCCTTGATTATACTTCTTGGAATGAAGAACCAAGAGTTCCGTCTTTAATTATAGATACATAATTACAGTTTCTACCTTCTAGCAGGAAAATGAAAAAGAATTTTAGAACTGAACGTCTAATTTTGAATTTTAAGTAATTAAAATATATTTATTGGAAAGCGCTAAGAATGTAGGGGCGATGCAACCTCTGCGGGGTGGGAGGTAATCAGGTATGATACAAAGAAGGGGAGGAGATCTCTAGTTTCTTAGGATGAAGAACCCCTCACCGGTGTGAAGTTTCCCTCCTGGGTGAAGCAAGGAGCCATTGGCCTCCTGGGTGAAGCAAGGAGCCAGTGGCCTCCTGGGTGAAGCAAGGAGCCAGTGGCCTCCTGGGTGAAGCAAGGAGCCAGCGGCCTCCTGGGTGAAGCAAGGAGCCAGTGGCCTCCTGGGTGAAGCAAGGAGCCATTGGCCTCCTGGGTGAAGCAAGGAGCCAGGGGCCTCCTGGGTGAAGCAAGGAGCCAGCGGCCTCCTGGGTGAAGCAAGGAGCCAGTGGCCTCCTGGGTGAAGCAAGGAGATATTGGCCTCCTGGGTGAAGCAAGGAGCCAGTGGCCTCCTGGGTGAAGAAAGGAGCCAGTGGCCTCCTGGGTGAAGCAAGGAGCCAGTGGCCTCCTGGGTGAAGCAAGGAGCCATTGGCCTCCTGGTGAAGCAAGGAGCCAGTGGCCTCCTGGTGAAGCAAGGAGCCAGTGGCCTCCTGTGTGAAGCAAGGAGCCAGTGGCCTCCTGGGTGAAGCAAGGAACCAGTGGCCTCCTGAGTGAAGCAAGGAGCCATTGGCCTCCTGGGTGAAGCAAGGAGCCAGTGGCCTCCTGGGTGAAGCAAGGAGCCAGTGGCCTCCTGGGTGAAGCAAGGAGCCAGTGGCCTCCTGGGTGAAGCAAGGAGCCAGTGGCCTCCTGGGTGAAGCAAGAATCCAGTGGCCTCCTGGAACGGCCAGTGGCCCTGGGTGAAGCAAGGAGCCAGTGGCCTCCTGGGTGAAGCAAGGAGCCAGTGGCCTCCTGGGTGAAGCAAGGAGCCAGTGGCCTCCTGGGTGAAGCAAGGAGCCAGTGGCCTTCTGGGGGAAGCAAGGAGCCAGTGGCCTCCTGGGTAAAGCAAGGAGCCAGTGGCCTCCTGGGTGAAGCAAGGAACCATTGGCCTCCTGGGTGAAGCAAGTAGCCAGTGACCTCCTGGGTGAAGCAAGGAACCAGCGGCCTCCTGGGTGAAGCAAGGAGCCAGTGGCCTCCTGGGTGAAGCAAGGAGCCAGCGGCCTCCTGGGTGAAGCAAGGAGCAAGCGGCCTCCTGGGTGAAGCAAGGAGCAAGCGGCCTCCTGGGTGAAGCAAGGAGGCAGTGGCCTCCTAGGTGAAGCAAGGAGCCAGTGGCCTCCTGGGTGAAGCAAGGAGCCAGTGGCCTCCTGGGTGAAGCAAGGAGCCATTGGCCTCCTGGGTGAAGCAAGGAGCCAGTGGCCTCCTGGGTGAAGCAAGGAGCCAGTGGCCTCCTGGGTGAAGCAAGGAGCCAGTGGCCTCCTGGGTGAAGCAAGGAGCCAGTGGCCTCCTGGGTGAAGCAAGGAGCCAGCGGCCTCCAGTGTGTGTATGGAAACAATCCGAGACTCAGGCAGCACACACCCAGCGTCTTTGATCTCATGTAGGCAACGTTTCGCCCTGAGCAGAGCTTTCCGTGATTTGGTAGAGCTCTGCACAGAGCGAAACGTCGCGACTGAAGCAAGTCCCTCATGCCTCGTTTAATCTTTGTTGATAATACAATCTACGTACAAAATCAACATTCTCACAAAACGTTTTGTTAAATATTGATAAGGTTCTACTTAGAGCGGAACGTAGCTCGTAGATTGAACGTCTGTTGTCCCCCCATCCCCCCAACAGAGGCTTGGCGTTGCAACGGGGCGGAGACGTTGCAGAGTCTCGTACCGGCTGTACCGCTGGCTGCAAGACCCACTTTCTTGGCCCACTGCAAGGCAGCACCTCAGAAAGGTCTGGACCGTGGTGGCTTGCGCACGAACACACGCCTCCTTCACGTACACATACGTTATACACTGCCTGAACTACCAGCACGAACGCCAAAATGGAGGTGGAAGCGGTGATATAGTGTTATATATATATTTCTATATATACCAATTACATAAAATATATATATATATCCCAGGAGGGTATATGTATACATATATTTTTTTTTCGTAAAACAGTGGATGGTGCTAGATACTGGAATTGGTATATCGTTTCTAAAGTGAATATCTGTGTATAAGAGGAAAGGATATATAAGGAAGAAGTGTCGATTGAAAATATGGCTTTGAGCCGTAGAACTTTGGTGCCAGTGTGTGCGTGTTTGTTGGCACTGCTCGTCACTGCTGCCTCAGGTTAGTGCCTCCCTCAGCTGTGTTCTGTTGGCTCTTGTGACGGCAATTATTATAAATGATTATTATATAAGTGTGAGAGAATGTCCCCCCTGGGAGAGATTTATAAGTATTGGGGTTTCTGGGGAGGGGGAGTGTGGGGGCGAGGGTATTGGGAGAGGGGAGGAGGGGAAGTAAGGGCAAGGGGAGGGGTTAGTAGGAGTGGTTTTGGAGGGGAAATTTCAACGAGTAGGCAAGAACCAATCCTGTGTTGGCCTTGTGGCTACCACTCCCCCTCACCTCTCTCTCTCTCTCTCTCTCTCTCTCTCTCTCTCTCTCTCTCTCTCTCTTGTCTTTATATATATATTATATATATATATATATATATATATATATATATATATATACATATGAAGTGACAAACCCGTATGGATCATTCAATACAAGGAGAAAGAGCAATTCAAATTTTCCTCCCACTCTCCATGTGACAGATATGTTAAATAACACATTTCCCAGTGTAATGATTCAATCACGCGAGAGAAAAAAAAAACATCAGCGTGAAACTCCGAGCCAGGAGGAGCAACGCAAATGTGGTCAAGTTATAAGTTTTTGCGAACACACACTAATACAACACTGGAACATACTGCTCTCAGAAAAATATAAAAGCAACTCTTCAGTCTATTTTTAAAACCTACTGGACAAAAATTTTGCAAATATGGAATTCAGCTGCATAGCAATGCTGAGGTTCAACTATATTAATTGTAGGGGTTCAACTACATACACTGCAGAGGCTCAATTAGATACAATACAGGGGGGCTCAACTACATACATTTTAGGAGTTCAACTAGAGGTTCAAGAAGATAGAGTGCAGGGTTTAATACATACTCTGAAGGGGTTCACCTACAAACATTGCAGGTGTTTAACCAGATAAAAGGTAGGGGTTCAACTAGATACAATGATGACCAGATACAGTGAAGGGTTGACCAGATACAATGATGATACTGACCAGATACTATGATGGGTTGACCAGATACAATGATGGTACTGACCAGATACTATGATGGGTTGACCAGATACAATGATGATACTGACCTGATACAATGATGATACTGACCAGATGCAGTGAAGGTTGACCAGATACAATGTAGGGTTGACCAGGTACAATGATAGTACTGACCAGATACTATGATGGGCTGACCAGATACAATGTAAGGTTGACCAGATACAATGATGGTACTGACCAGATACTATGATGGATTGACCAGATACAATGTAAGGTTGACCAGATACAGTGATGGTACTGACCAGATACTATGATGGATTCACCAGATACAATGATGGTACTGACCAGATACAATGTAGGGTTAACCAGATACAATGATGGTACTGACCAGATACTATGTAGGGTTGACCAGATACAATGAAAATACTGACCAGATTCAATGATGATACTGACCAGATACAATGATGTTACTGACCAGATGCAATGATGATAATGACCAGATACAATGATGTTACTGACCAGATGCAATGATGATAATGACCAGATACAATGAAGGATTGACCAGATACAATGAAGGGTTGGCCAGATACAATGAAGGGTTGACCAGATGCAATGAAGGGTTGACCATATGCAACGACGGTACTGACCAGATGCAATGTAGGGTTGACCGGATACAATGAAGGGACTGAATATGTACAATGAAGGGACTGACCAGATACAATGAAGAGACTGACCAGATACAATGAAGGGATTGACCAGATACAATGAAGGGACTGACCAGATACAATGAAGGGATTGACCAGATACAATGAAGAGTCTGACCAGATACAAAGAAGGGACTGACTAGATATAATGAAGGGAATTACGTTAGCTCATAGAGAACTCAAAAAGGCCAAGTGATCATGGATCACTTTGGTTGTAGTAGTACTGGTAGTAGTAGTATAAGTAGTAGCACTAATCGTAGTAGTAGTAGTAGAAGTAGTATGGTATTAACAGTGGTGGTAGTTGTGGTGGTAGTTGTGGTGGTAGTTGTGGTGGTAGTTGTGGTGGTAGTTGTGGTGGTAGTTGTGGTGGTAGTTGTGGTGGTAGTTGTGGTGGTAGTTGTGGTGGTAGTTGTGGTGGTAGTTGTGGTGGTAGTTGTGGTGGTAGTTGTGGTGGTAGTTGTGGTGGTAGTTGTGGTGGTATTAGTGGTAGTGGTTACTTCTGACAGTAATAGTGGTAGTATTATTATTATAATCAAAAGAAGCGCTAAACCACAGGGGTCATACAGCGCCGAATAGTGGTAGTAGGAGTGGTAGTAGCACTGGTAGTAGCACTGGTAGTACTGTAGCAGGGTTTGTAGTATGGTAGCAGTATTAGTCCTAGGGGTAGTCTCTATGTATGTACCTCTCTCTCTCTCTCTCTCTCTCTCTCCTCTCTCTCCCTCTCTCTCTCTCTCTCTCTCTCTCTCTCTCTCTCTCTCTCTCTCTCTCTCTCTCTCTCTCTCTCACCAACAAGGTTGAATATCAACGCGCACTCTGGAACACAATAACTATCAGGGTTGGTCACTGTTAACTTGAATATTAACTGTTCTTCAAACTGTTGACTGGACTGTTTGCTGTTGTCTTCGCTGTTGCTGCTGCTGCTGTTGTCTTTGCTGTTGCTGCTGTTGTATTTGTTGTTGCTGCTGCTGCTGCTGCTGCTGTCGTTGTTGTTGCTGCTGTTGCTTACGTCATTCATCATTGGATTATTTGCTGTATAAAGTGGAAATAAATGGTATAAAATACCGACACAATGGAAAAATAAACACATAAGCAGTATAATGTGATCCTTTATTGACAACGTTTCGCCCACGCAGTGAGCTTTATCGAGTCACAGACAGATCTATAAAATGTGATTTTGCTACGACGGGAGACTGACAGTGAATTACTTTACTATATTTGTGTAGAATGTTTGTGTAGAATGTTTGTGTAGAATGTTTGTATAGAATATTTATGTAGAATGTTTGTATAGAATGTTTGTGTAGAATGTTTGTGTAGAATGTTTGTATAGAATGTTTGTGTAGAATGTTTGTGTAGAATGTTTGTATAGAATGTTTGTGTAGAATGTTTGTGTAGAATGTTTGTGTAGAATGTTTGTGTAGAATGTTTGTGTAGAATGTTTGTGTAGAATGTTTGTGTAGAATGTTTGTGTAGAATGTTTGTATAGAATGTTTGTGTATAATGTTTGTGTAGAATGTTTGTGTAGAATGTTTGTGTAGAATGTTTGTGTAGAATGTTTGTGTAGAATGTTTGTATAGAATGTTTGTGTAGAATGTTTGTGTAGAATGTTTGTGTAGAATGTTTGTGTAGAATGTTTGTGTAGAATGTTTGTATAGAATGTTTGTATAGAATGTTCAAAAATGATGATGATGATGATGATGATACTACTATTACTACTACTAATACTATTACTACTACTACTACTACTACTATTACTACTACTACTACTACTATACTACTACTACTACTACTACTACTACTACTACTACTACTACTACTACTGCTACTAATAATAATAATAATAATAGAACAACAACAACAACAAGAACAGTAACACCAACAGCAGTAACAACAGCAGAAGTATCAGCAGCAACAGCAGAAGCAACAGAAACAGCAGTAACTACAACAGTAACAGTAACAGCAGTATAAAAGAACACCAGCAACAGGACCAGCTGCTTAAACAACAGTAGCAACAATAACAGTAACAGCAGAAGCAACAAAAACAGCAGTAGCAGCAGCAACAGCAGCAGCAACAACAGTAATGACAACAGCACCAGCAACAGCATCATAAGATAACACTATCAATACTCTCACTTAACAGCAATTCATAAACAAGAGCAGTAAAAGTGGTAGCAATTATCAAAGTGAATGAACCACTTTGATCCACTTACCTGTTATGTATCACTGAGAGTTATGATACATCTGTCCATGTATCATGTATCATTAGTGTCTGTGGGAGAACAATACACGCCCACTCTCTCTCTCTCTCTCTCTCTCTCTCTCTCTCTCTCTCTCTCTCTCTCTCTCTCTCTCTCTCTTAAAGGAAGCGTTTCACCCATATGATTGATAAATAACACAGGTGCAACTAATGTGACATCATATTATGGCAACGTAACATTAGTTGCCCCTGTGTCCCTTGACTTAACATATTGTCGGTAATTTTAGCATTGTTACTAATGATTGATAAAGCCTCCCTCCCCTGGTGGGCGAAACGTTCTCTTCTTGACCCCATATTCAGCATAGCGTTCTGGTGGATAAGAGATAAATAGGAGTTATAAAACGTACATTCCTGGTTACGCTTGTTGACCAGCAGTCATGTAGTGTGTGACACACACACACACACACACACACACACACACACACACACACACACACACACACACACACACACACTTGGGAAGCCAGTGTTTTATTTTCTCATGTGAAGCAATATATCTCAGATCAGTGTTATTGTTCTTTGAAAGTTAGACGAGATGGAGGAAATGCATGGAAACGAGAGAAAATGTAGAGGGAGAGAGAGAGAGAGAGAGAGAGAATAAAGACAGAGGTAAGTTATTTCATCTCATCAGGCCGCTGCTAACTGATAATCAACAAAAAGTTTGCATAAATGGAGAGAAAACAGAACGTCAGTCAGACATAAGTGGCGTTCCACAGGGGGGCAATTTTGTGTCCCTTGTTGTTCTTAAATTTATTTGGACCAGTTAATATAAAACCTGTTCTCTCAACTGTATTTTCGCGAGAAAAAATGATCAAAATCCTATTATGGTGTTGGGGTCAGAAAAGTGGCTGATGCAGTACAGTGTGGATAAGTTCAAAGTTCCGAGCTAAGGGGAGGGAAATTATTCTACCTCAGATGAACATAATATAGAAGCTGATCATACAGGATCTGAAAAATGGCTTTGGGAATCATGATTAGTTTATTGTGCATCCATATCCATCCTGTGGACGGTAGCGCAAGAGCATATGGATACACAAAAGGCCTAGGCACTAGGCCCCAAAAGGGTTAACAGAAGCACATCTGGATTTACATCTACAGTTCACTTATCTGTTACAAGAAAATTTAGGAAATTTGCTTAATATATCTGGTATCATAGTTTCATTAATAAGATATCTTGTGGAAGTCATATACCAAGACAACAGTGTTTATGTGTCTGTATCAGAAGTATAAGTAACAGAAGTCCAACGATTCCACTGGTACAGCACGGGTACAGCACGGGTACAGCACGGGTACAGCACGGGTACAGCACGGGTACAGCACGGGTACAGCACGGGTACAGCACGGGTACAGCACGGGTACAGCACGGGTACATCACTGGTACATCACTGGTACAGCACGGGTACAGCACGGGTACAGCACGGGTACAACACATCAACACTGACACACTGTGGGCCTACTGCTGTTCTCATTATCATGTTAGTGAAGAGTGGTGAGAGGGCCGAGGGAAAGATAATGGACGGTAAAGAGAAGCGAAAGAGGAGAAAGGACGATGAGAGGAGGAAAGAGGGAGTAAGAAGAAAGGGAAAAGTTTGGGGAAGTTTAATGGGAAGTGGAGGTGAACTGAAGGAAGGAGGAGGAGAGAGGGAGGGGGGGTTGGAGAGAGGGAGGGGGGGGTTGGAGAGAGGGAGGGGGTTGGAGAGAGGGGTTATTGGAGGGGGGGATGGGAAGGAAATGTTCGTGCAGTATGTGGCACGGAAGACCGTCTCCAGGTCGTGATCTTCACGGTGTTGGGGTCGTAGTGGTAGTGGTGGTGGTGGAGGTAGGGGTGGTGGTAGGGGTGGTGGTTGTAGTGGTGGTGGTAGTGGTGGTGGTGGTGGTGCTGGTAATTTTGGTTAAGGTTTTAACGGTAAGTTATTAAACAAAGGTGTCTTGGGGGTCTAGGTTATATTTTTCTGAGCGTTGCCAAAGGTGGTTGACGTACACCGGTGAAGAGAACAGGGAGATCCCTGAAGAAGTACGTTCAGAACGTCACTAATGAAGACGATGGTTGTAGTGTCTGAGTGTAGTAGCTATTTGTGGCTAGTAACCGCAATTGTGGGCCGTGATAATTGTGGTAGACGACAGTACCACCAGTACTGCGATTGTTGTAGTGCCGGACCTCTCTCTCTCTTTCCACCCAATGGTAATCACGACGTTAGACTTATGGTAGTTAAGTAATTGACTACGGGAACTACGTTCATGGTAGCGTCTCAGTCTCAAATCATGTTCACGTAACCTGCTTAATCGTCTTACTGAACGACCATTGTTTTGGTTTCGTTGTGAGAGGCAAGAGTCTGTGTGGAGGTCACTCAGTGTTCAGTGACTTTATTGAACTACCAAGCTTCGGCGTTCACCTAGCACTGTTCACCTAGCACTGTTCACCTAGCACTGTTCACCTAGCACTGTTCACCTAGCACTGTTCACCTAGCACTGTTCACCTAGTCACTGTGAGGAGGGCTGTTCAGTGCTGTGTGAAGGAGATCGCGTGAAACGTGTGAACTTGGTGCTAAGTTCAGTGTTCAACGTGACTCTGCTAGAAGATGCGTCCACCCTTACGTGTGTGTGTGTGTGTGTGTGTGTTCAGCTCACATATATTCTAACTTACTTGTGGTTGCAAGGATCGAATCTCAGCTCCTGGTCCCGCCTCTCAACCTGCCACTTATCAGATTCACTTCTTCCTAGCCTTATGGGCCCTATCGTACCTGCTCTTAAAACTATGTAAAGAATCTGCCTCCACCACTTCCTCATCGAGATCATTCCACTTACCCACCATCCTGAGACTGAACAAATACTTCCTGACATCCCTGTGACTCATCTTTGTCTTTAACCTTCAGTTGTGTTCCCAAATACCTGTTTCTCGCCTCCCACACAGCCTGTCACTTTTTACACTATCAGTTCCTTTGAGAATTTTGTATGTTGTTATCATGTCTCTTCTGGTTTTCTGTCCTCCAGTGTCGTTATAAAGGCCCTGGAATGACTTCTGATGACATTCCCGAAGGCCAGACAAACATTGGCTGCAGAGGTTATTCAACTGATGGGAGCCATAGGTGTTATACCAGACACTCTTCTCACCCCGAGGTCTTTCTAAGTGAAGTCTGCAACATTCGTCCCCCGAGTCTATACTCTGGGGTTGAATTCCAGCAACCACTTATCTGACCAACCTTGCAGTTTAAGATCGGTTTGGAGTCTCTCCCTGCTATCATCTGTTTTAAGTTTCCTCATTAGTTTTTCATCATCAGCAAACAGAGATACATCTGATCCACTTCTATCTGGCATATCATTCACATAAACCAGAAACAGTATTGGTCCTAATACTGATCCTTGTGGAAGTCCACTTGTTAGTCTTCCCCATCCTGACGTCTCTTCTCTGACACTCATTCTTTGCTTCCTACATCTAACATTCTTATTGATCAGCTGGAGTTCGTTCCCTGTAATTCCTACCTACTACCCAAGTTTTTGATCCAGTCTCTTGTGGGGTAGAACATCAAGTGCCTTCTCTACCTCTAAGAAAATGCAATCAACCCATCTCTCTCTCTCTCTCTCTCTCTCTCTCTCTCTCTCTCTCTCTCTCTCTCTCTCTCTCTCTCTCTCTCTCTCTCTCTCTCTCTCTTCTCTCTTCTCTCTCTCTCTTCTCTCTCTCTCTCTCTCTCTCTCTCTCTCTCTCTCTCTCTCTCTCTCTCTCTCTCTCTCTGGGTACCTTTATTTGTACGTAGACGTTTCGCTATCCAATAGATTTATCAATACAAGTGAAGTATATAGAACTATAGACTAAAAGATGTTCCACATGTGTCTAGTTCTTTATCTTATCGGTACTGTGTACCATTCAGGTACCAAATATACCATATCTAAGCCAGTGGTGGTTATTGTTGACGAAGCCAAGTATTGTACCACTCCAGTCTCTGGCTGCTGCATTACCTTGCAACTTCTGCATATCACTGATGCTGGTCTGTAGTTCAACGCTTCCTGTCTGCTTGTCTGCCTGTCTGCCTGTCTGCCTGTCTGCCTGTCTGCTTTCTTAAATATAGATATTGCATTCACTGTCTGCCAGACCTCTGGCAAATTTCTGGTGTTCATTGACTTGTTATACATCTTAACTAGTGGTTCAGACTGTGCTTCTACTGGCTCTCGTAGACTGCATGGCGTGTGTGTGTGTGTGTGTGTGTGTGTGTGTGTGTGAGCGTGTGTGTGTGTGTGTGTGTGTGTGTGTGTGTGTGTGTGTGTGTGTGTGTGTGTGTGTGTGTGTGTGAGCTGTGTGTGTGTGTGTGGGTGTGTGTGTGTGGCGTGTGTGTGGCTGTGTGTGTGTGTGTGTGTGAGCGTGTGTGTGTGTGTGTGTGTGTGTGGTCGTGTGGTGTGTGTGTGTGTGTGTGAGCGTGTGTGTGTGTGTGTGTGTGTGTGTGTGTGTGGTGTGTGTGTGAGCGTGTGTGTGTGTGTGTGTGTGTGTGTGTGTGTGTGTGTGTGTGTGTGTGTGTGTGTGTGTGTGTGTGAGCGTGTGTGTGTGTGTGTGGTGTGTGTGTGTGTGTGTGTGTGTGTGTGTGTGTGTGTGTGTGTGTGTGTGTGTGTGTGTGTGTGTGAGCGTGTACACATAAAGCTCACCGCGTAATACTTGACCAAGGAGGCTATAACCTACTTTAAAGCAATGTGGTTACTGGTGTCTCTAGGCCAGACGTGGGTGCCCACGCTCCACCTCTCTCTCTCTCTCTCTCTCTCTCTCTCTCTCTCTCTCTCTCTCTCTCTCTCTCTCTCTCTCTCTCTCTCTCTCTCTCTCTCTCTCTCTCTCTCTCTTCTATGGTAACTTAAATGAACGTATTTACAGCTAATTAATTTTTCACAATACAGTGGACATATTTTTTTCATGTTAGGTCAGGTGTTTACCCCCTTCATGTTAGGCCTCTGAACGCTCCTTCAAGAGACAACATTATCATTTCTGAAAAAAATAAAACGAAATTGCTCAGAGCTACCTGTTAGGTGAACGATGTCATTTGGGACAGTGAACACCACTCTTGCTCTCCGCTGTGTCGGCGGCACAGTGGACCAGGAAGAGATTCTACGGTATCGTCCATTTCTCAAATTTATTGAGACATTTTTTTTTCCTCGCTGGCTTAGCCTAGATTTTTTTCGTTACAATGAACGATCATTTACTAGACAGTGACGTCACCTGTTAGCCTAGCATCCCTCGTCATGCTGGAATGTTAGCTAGTTTTTAGGGGAGGGAGGAGAGGGAGGGAGTGGGAGGAATATATATATATATATATATATATATATATATATATATATATATATATATATATATATATATATATATATATGATAGCTCTAAGCCTTTCGTGTTGTAATCAACACATCATCAGGAGCTTGCAAACTCCTGATTGATTGCAACACGAAAGGCCTAGAGCTATCATTCAACTCCCATCCCCACCCTTGTGGTTATTAAGCAAGTCTTCTATTGGAGGCTCAAATTTTGTCAGCGCTTCGCTCTCATCCTCACACTGTGGCCCATTTTATTTTTTCAACTGTTTCTCCTCTATTCCATCTCTACCTACAACATTTCCTCTTCTCCCCTCCTCAACTCCTCCTCTCCCCTCCTCAACTCCTCCTCTCCCCTCCTCAACTCCTCTCCCCTCCTCAACTCCTCCTCTCCCCTCCTCAACTCCTCCTCTTCCCTCCTCAACTCCTCCTCTTCCCTCCTCAACTCCTCCTCTCCCCTCCTCAACTCCTCTCCCTCCTCAACTCCTTCTCTCCCTCCTCAACTCCTCCTCTCCCCTCCTCAACTCCTCTCCCTCCTCAACTCCTCCTCTCCCTCCTCAACTCCTCCTCTTCCCTCCTCAACTCCTCCTCTCCCTCCTCAACTCCTCAACTTCTCCTCTCCCTCCTCAACTCCTCCTCTTCCCTCCTCAACTCCTCCTCTCCCTCCTCAACTCCTCTCCCCTCCTCAACTCCTCCTCTCCCCTCCTCAACTCCTCCCTCTCCCTCCTCAACTCCTCCTCTCCCCTCCTCAACTCTTCCTCTCCCCTCCTCAACTCCTCAACTCCTCCTCTCCCCTCCTCAACTTCTCAACTCCTCCTCTCCCTTCCTCAACTCCTCAACTCCTCCTCACCCCTCCTCAACTCCTCTCCCCTCCTCAACTCCTCCTCTCCCT
>WNWK01022702.1:25000-32100 GCA_009830355.1 Cherax destructor
ACTCCCCTGACGGGGTCATATGTGAGCCAGACTCCCAAAAGGTCTTTTTTGGGAGTCTTGAAAGAGGAGGGGGATGACTCCTCTTGCATATCCACTCTTCGTCTACTGCCGTCCAGGGCTAGACGGCCTTTAATCCACTGGGGTTCTTTTCCAGTCACCGTTGGCTGTTCTTCCTGTTTGAGCCTCGGTGTCTGGCGGCGGAGGGCCGTGTCGAGTGCTTTCTTGCAGACCGGCAATGTGCAGTCAGTCCACCCGTGTCTCCCATGCGTTATTTTCCTGAGTCATAAAATACAGAAGACCCGTAAGACAGGAGTTACCTTCACTGAACTTGTACTGGTCCTGTCTATCAACCTCCTCACCCAGTACTGCTTCCACTCTCTCTTTCTCACTACCCTCTCACCCAGTACTGCTTCCACTCTCTCTTTCTCACTACCCTCTTACCCAGTACTGCTTCCACTCTCTCTTTCTCACTACCCTCTCCACAACTATCAAGACATTAGTTGAAAAATTAAAAGATGGGGTGGTAGAGGAAGTGGAATATTCAAATGGCTTCAGGAAGAAATCCAAATATTCTTCCTAGAAGCCTTTTTATCCATTTCTCCGAGGCTATGGGTCCACACATTGCACTAGAGTATATATATATATATATATATATATATATATATATATATATATATATATATATATATATATATATATATATATATATATAAGAAGACACTCCTTTCACCGCTCACACCACATACATTCACTCAGCTCTCACCTAGTTTTTACCCATATCATCTCCAATTACTAGGTAAACACCCCTTAAATGACCGCCATTACTGCTTAACGAGCGCTTGTGAAACTGACCAACGGACCAGTGTGTGTGTGTGTGTACAAACACGCACACAAACACACACAGTTAGTGTGGGGTGAAGGTGCGCCTATGGCACCAGTGCCAGTGCTGGCACTTGTCATCCAGCAAGCGCCCGATGCAGCTGGCACCGTAGAGTTTATCGCCAGGAGAACGGTTACCACACTCTCCTCTCCCCTGGGGCACAGTTGTCACAGTATGCCAGGGAAGACCTTCAGCAGACTGAACGAACAAGTCTGGCGAACGTTCGCCAGACTTGTTCGCCTCAACATAACTTTTATAGTAGAGATTTGTTCCCGACAACCAGGAAGTGAGATGCAGAATTTTCATCTTAATTATGGAAAGCCGTACTGCTGACCGCACACACACACACACACACACACACACGCACACACACCACACACATACACTACACACAAGGGTTGGGAATTACTGCTTAACTTTCGCCAGTATAAGTTAACCTCAGAGACAGATCTTGTAGCTGATCAGCTGAAACTCAAAGAGTAAAGAAATGGCAATCTTCCTTCCACAAAAAAGAGAGACAGCTGAAGAGGAGACAAAAGGATGTGTGTGTGTGTGTGTGTGTGTGTGTGTGTGTGTGTGTGTGTGTGAGCTAGATACTCTCCATGCAGAGATAGAGACATGGAAAAAAATGCTAGTGGCGAACAAGGGACAGGTGAAGTGACTTAAGGAAGATGACGGAGAGTGTATGATGTGAAAAGGAAGAAAAAATAGAAGAAATAATGGAAAATGCAGAAGAGCAGAGAGAAGGAAGGGAAGAGGTGGGAGAAAAAGACTTTTGCGGAAATGCAATAATGAAACAAGGAGTTGCAGATTATTATTATTATTATTATTATTATTATTATTATTATTATTATTATTATTATTATTATTATTATTATTATTATTATTATTATGTTTAGAAACAAATATTAAATCTGAGAAGAGGAGCAAGAAAGGAGCTGTTAACAACAGACAAGACAACCTGGAGGAAGACACATGGGACGATGAAAGAGAGAGAGAGAGAGAGAGAGAGAGAGAGAGAGAGAGAGAGAGAGAGAGAGAGAGAGAGAGAGAGAGAGAGAGAGGGGTCACTGATGATCTATGGTCTTCATGAGGCAGCTGGGAGGACAGGTGGAGAGAGATAGACAATGGAGAAACAAGAGAAGAGTTGTCATTAAAGAGAAAGAAGGAATGGATGTGGTATACAAAGTATATTTTTTTAGAGAATCAGAAGATATTCATGGGTGGAAATATGCCCAGTCAAACTGATCCTCATGAGAAAAATTTCCTAAAACATGATTATGAGGTGGATATTAGTGTTTTGGGGTAGGCTAAGATATTGCTTTTTGTACCTGGAAAAGTACAGCACAGAGAAGGACAGAGAGCAACTGGAAGATATATTAAAGCACAAACAAACATGTGAAGGAGAACAGGACATGCAATACCAGGAGCAGAATATTAGCCTCCAGGGTTACAAAATGTGACCTTCAATAAACCCAGCTCAAGCAATATAACTAAGAACTAACCACACCCTACCTTCCATCCTCTCTTTCACAAGCCCACAGTCCTGACCCCCTTCCAGCATGAGAACCTCCCTCTCTCCCTCTCCTTACTTAAACCCCCAACCCCTACCTCCCTCTACTCCCACTGACTCCATGGGTCAGTGGGAGTAGAGGAAGGTAGGGAAATTAGAAGGCAGGGAAACTAGAAGGTAGGGAAACTAGAATATAGGGAAATTAGAAGGTAGGGAAACTAAAAGTTTGGTACACACAAGCAGATAGAATAACAAACATAAATGATGAATAACAGAGGAAATTCCAGACATCATTGTACTTGCAGAGATAATAATGGAGAACACAGATTCAGTTTTCCCTGTAGGATATAAAATTGTGAAGAAGGATTGAAAACATGGAAGGGAGGAAGAATAACAAAGTTAATCAGAAATCAGTGGTGTTTCGAGATGAGAGGAAAAGACGGAAGAAGAAAAGAAGATGATTACATAGTAGGCACACTCAAGACTGGGGGACTCAAGGTGATGATAACAGTGAGATACAACCCAACAATAAATAGCAGGAGATAGAGACAAAAATACCACCACAACAACAAAACGATAGTGGACATCGTAGCAGAAACAGCGTGGAGAGCCAACATGACCAATACAGAGCTGCTGATCGTGGAGGATTCTAATCCCAAGACAGACTTGGAGAACTGGGATCCACACGGGGAACTGGGAAGACAGAACTAAGATGGTAATGCAAATGTTAACTTACATACATGTCAGGAATACAACCAGAGTGAGTAGAAGATGAACCAGCAAGACTGGACCTAGTATTCATTCTAAGTAAATGTGAAGTTGAAGGTGATAAGCTCTAGGGTGCCTGTGACCACACACACACACACACACACACACACACACACATACATACACACACAAACACACACAATCAGTGATAACGGAAAAAAACTTCACTTTTATAAAGGAATACCTGAGATATGAACGAGCATGACGAGTAATGTTCCACAAGGCTTCACTCTGGGTCCCTTACTGTTCGTGATGCATGACAAGCTTGTTAGCACATGATATAAAGCTAATAAGGAGAATAACTTCCGATGATACCAGAGAAAGACTACAATAACACAAGGAATCACTTGTCCGACAAGTACCCATTGTTCTTCTGAGGTTAAGAAAATTGAGAACGGAGAGAGAAACCGGAAACGGAGCATATATATATATATATATAATATATATATATATATATATATATATATATATATATATATATATATATATATATATATATATATATATATATATATATATATATATATATATATATAAATGAAGATTCTAATTAAAGTAACGAGGGACAATAGATGGCAGGACAACAGTAATTCAGTAACAGCATCATGCATCATCATCACCATCATCATCATCACCATCATCATCATCACCATCATCATCATCATCATCATCATCATCATCATCATCACCATCACCATCATCATCATCACCATCACCATCATCATCACCATCATCACCATCATCACCATCACCATCATCATCATCACCATCATCACCATCATCATCACCATCATCACCATCACCATCATCACCATCATCATCACCATCATCACCATCATCACCATCACCATCATCATCACCATCAGCTAACAAACAACGTCACTGGTAACAAAGACAGCCAGAGAATACGTAAACTGGAAAATTACTTTGTGTAATAATGTATGAGACGTATTTGAGAGTCATTGGGAGACTAATGAGTGATTACACTAATGAGAGGTTGAGTGCTCAGGTGTACCTCAGCTGCTTTTGTGTACCTCGCACTCAAGGGATAGTGGGTTCTACTTTTACACTCAAGGGATAGTGGGTTCTACTCTTACACTCAAGGGATAGTGGGCTCTAGTCTTACATTCAAGGGATAGTGGGCTCTAGTCTTACATTCAAGGGATAGTGGGCTCTAGTCTGACACTCAAGGGATAGTGGGCTCTAGTCTTACATTCAAGGGATAGTGGGCTCTAGTCTTACATTCAAGGGATACTGGGCTCTAGTCTTACACTCAAGGGATAGTGGGCTCTAGTCTTACACTCAAGGGATAGTGGGCTCTAGTCTTACACTCAAGGGATAGTGGGCTCTAGTCTTACATTCAAGGGATAGTGGGCTCTAGTCTGACACTCAAGGGATAGTGGGCTCTAGTCTTACATTCAAGGGATAGTGAGCTCTAGTCTTACATTCAAGGGATACTGGGCTCTAGTCTTACATTCAAGGGATAGTGGGCTCTAGTCTTACACTCAAGGGATAGTGGGCTCCAGTCTTACACTCAAGGGATAGTGGGCTATAGTCTTACATTCAAGGGATAGTGGGCTCTAGTCTTACATTCAAGGGATAGTGGGCTCTAGTCTTACACTCAAGGGATAGTGGGCTCTAGTCTTACACTCAAGGGATAGTGGGCTCTAGTCTTACATTCAAGAGATAGTGGGCTCTAGTCTTACACTCAAGGGGTAGTGGGCTCTAGTCTTACATTCAAGGGATAGTGGGCTCTAGTCTTACATTCAAGGGATAGTGGACTCTAGTCTTACATTCAAGGGATAGTGGGCTCTAGTCTTACACTCAAGGGATAGTGGGCTCTAGTCTTACACTCAAGGGATAGTGGGCTCTAGTCTTACACTCAAGGGATAGTGGGCTCTAGTCTTACATTCAAGGGATAGTGGGCTCTAGTCTTACATTCAAGGGATAGTGGGCTCTAGTCTTACATTCAAGGGATAGTGGGCTTTAGTCTTACATTCAAGGGATAGTGGGCTCTAGCCTGACACTCAAGGGATAGTGGGCCCTAGTCTTACATTCAAGGGATAGTGGGCTCTAGTCTTACATTCAAGGGATAGTGGGCTCTAGTCTTACATTCAAGGGATAGTGGGTCTAGTCTGACACTCAAGGGATAGTGGGCTCTAGTCTTACATTCAAGGGATAGTGGGCTCTAGTCTGACACTCAAGGGATAGTGGGCTCTAGTCTTACATTCAAGGGATAGTGGGCTCTAGTCTTACATTCAAGGGATAGTGGGCTCTAGTCTGACACTCAAGGGATAGTGGGCTCTAGTCTTACACTCAAGGGATAGTGGGTTCTAGTCTTACATTCAAGGGATAGTGGGCTCTAGTCTGACACTCAAGGGATAGTGGGCGTTAGTCTTACATTCAAGGGATAGTGGGCTCTAGTCTGACACTCAAGGGATAGTGGGCTCTAGTCTTACATTCAAGGGATAGTGGGCTCTAGTCTGACACTCAAGGGATAGTGGGCTCTAGTCTTACATTCAAGGGATAGTGGGCTCTAGTCTTACATTCAAGGGATAGTGGGCTCTAGTCTGACACTCAAGGGATAGTGGGCTCTAGTCTTACATTCAAGGGATAGTGGGCTCTAGTCTGACACTCAAGGGATAGTGGGCGTTAGTCTTACATTCAAGGGATAGTGGGCTCTAGTCTGACACTCAAGGGATAGTGGGCTCTAGTCTTACATTCAAGGGATAGTGGGCTCTAGTCTGACACTCAAGGGATAGTGGGCTCTAGTCTTACATTCAAGGGATAGTGGGCTCTAGTCTTACATTCAAGGGATAGTGGGCTCTAGTCTGACACTCAAGGGATAGTGGGCTCTAGTCTTACATTCAAGGGATAGTGGGCTCTAGTCTGACACTCAAGGGATAGTGGGCTCTAGTCTTACATTCAAGGGATAGTGGGCTCTAGTCTACACTCAAGGGATAGTGGGCTCTAGTCTTACATTCAAGGGATAGTGGGCTCTAGTCTTACATTCAAGGGATAGTGGGCTCTAGTCTTACATTCAAGGGATAGTGGGCTCTAGTCTTACATTCAAGGGATAGTGGGCTCTAGTCTGACACTCAAGGGATAGTGGGCTCTAGTCTTACATTCAAGGGATAGTGGGCTCTAGTCTGACACTCAAGGGATAGTGGGCTCTAGTCTTACATTCAAGGGATAGTGGGATCTAGTCTGACACTCAAGGGATAGTGGGCTCTAGTCTTACATTCAAGGGATAGTGGGCTCTAGTCTGACACTCAAGGGATAGTGGGCTCTAGTCTTACATTCAAGGGATAGTGGGCTCTAGTCTTACATTCAAGGGATAGTGGGCTCTAGTCTTACATTCAAGGGATAGTGGGCTCTAGTCTGACACTCAAGGGATAGTGGGCTCTAGTCTTACATTCAAGGGATAGTGGGCTCTAGTCTGACACTCAAGGGATAGTGGGCTCTAGTCTTACATTCAAGGGATAGTGGGCTCTAGTCTGACACTCAAGGATAGTGGGCTCTAGTCTTACATTCAAGGGATAGTGGGCTCTAGTCTACACTCAAGGGATAGTGGGCTCTAGTCTTACATTCAAGGGATAGTGGGCTCTAGTCTTACATTCAAGGGATAGTGGGCTCTAGTCTGACACTCAAGGGATAGTGGGCTCTAGTCTTACATTCAAGGGATAGTGGGCTCTAGTCTTACATTCAAGGGATAGTGGGCTCTAGTCTTACATTCAAGGGATAGTGGGCTCTAGTCTTACATTCAAGGGATAGTGGGCTCAGTTGACATAGAGATAGTGGGCGTAAGATTTAAAAATTTTCAAAGGGATATAGGTTCTAGTCTACATTCAAGGGATAGTGGGCTCTAGTCTTACATTCAAGGGATAGTGGGCTCTAGTCTGACACTCAAGGGATAGTGGGCTCTAGTCTTACATTCAA
>WNWK01022703.1:0-32099 GCA_009830355.1 Cherax destructor
AGTGAAGACGCCGAGACCGTACTTAGCAGGAATCGACGCTGCTGGTGTAGGCATGATGCTCGCAGTCTCTCCTGAAGGTTTGTGTATTTGTGTATTCCCCAATCCCGTCTCCAGCCTCCTGCACCAGCCTTCATCTTCCCTGCTTCTGTCAGGAGTCTTTCTGTGAGACATGTTTATCTCTTTCTCAGTTCTTGTCACTGCCCTTATCATGAGGCTTTTTACACAGATATTTCTCTCTACGTGCTCTCTGTTTGTTCCAAGTGGAACTATTGCATATGTCACTGTATATAACTTACTTGTGATTTAGGAACAGCTAACATTCGGAATCAGAGAGAACAAAAAAAAACCTATGATAGCCGTTAAGATATTTAGTGTTCACGCCATCCTGACGTGTTCACGCCATCCTGACGTGTTCACGCCATCCTGACGTGTTCACGCCATCCTGACGTCCTTCACGTTGATTCTCCGAAGATGGTGTCTAGAACAGTGCGAACATCTACCTCATAATGCGGTGTTTCCCTTGTTAACCTGTTCTTTTGAGGAACAGTAAGACGGTGTTGCGTCGGTGTCCAGGTGTTGCGCTTCAGATATTCAAGACGAACACTTGATCTCTGGCTGGGACTGGAAACTCCTCCTTCAGGCCGCCACCTGATGATCGTGCAGTTGCTCTGCAAGGAAAGTAAAAGATGGTGTCAGTGTCAGTGCAAAATATTTCTTCTGAACATTTTGTTTTGTTTCTTGGACGGCAAGTGTTTGCAAGAATCAATTTAGAAATTTCATTTTTTTTATAAAGGAAGTTCCCTCAAGTGAGGTTCCTTGATGCTTGTGAGGGGCTCTTGATTTAGGGAATTGGGTCTGTGTTCCAGTTCCCCGAATTGAGCTTAAATACCTTTCATATCCATCCCCCCACAGGCGCTGTATAATCCCTGAGGATTTAGTGCTCCCCATAATAATAAAGGAAGTATAACATAAATACTATTAACAAGATGAATAATAATAAGACATAAAAAACAGCAAGATGAAGGAAAATATGAATAATGTGGAGGATCCTCGTTGAAGTTTGTTTTTTAGGGTTGAAGGTTAAAGTTGAAGCCTCGAGCTCTCATCCTCAGGTTCTAAAAGGTTTACCAAAACTTTACACTCAGATGATCCAACTAAAATCCCTAAAGTAAACACGCCATATATTTTTGTATGTGAAGAGTTGCACGCTCCGGCTGAAACAAAAAGTCAAGAAGAAAAACCTAAACGTTTCAGTAATCTGCGGCGGCAAGAACTCTGAAAGTCACTGAAGTGAAGGCTAGCGGACTTTGAAGATGAAAAAAGCTTTTCCAGAATCCAATAAAAGGAGTTAATCCTAGGAATTAGAAAAAAATATATTAAACACTTCAGAAGCTCCAGACAGAAAGGTTTCCAGGATCCAGACGCCGGCAGATACCCTTCCAGGAAAAAAAGAAAAATTAAGAAATAAAACGTAAAACACTTAAACTGAGAACACACATTATGATGTGGAAAAATCTTAATATACAGAGACGCTCTGGAGTCCAGGAAGGTCGAGACATTCCAGGATCGAGCAAGACGACACGCTCCAGGAGTCACTAGGGCAAAAATGTTTGACTCTTGGGTAGGTAACCTTTCAGAGTTACTTGCGTGACGGAACCTTTACATGGCAAAAACGTTTCATGACAAGAACGTTCCAGGGCAAGCACGTTCCTGGACATGAACGATCCATGGACAAGATCGCTTCATGACAAGAACGTTCCAGGGCAAGCACGTTCCTGGACATGAACGATCCATGGACAAGATCGTTTCATGACAAGAACGTTCGATGGTAAAAATATTTCCTGAGAATATCCGAAGACCAACAAAATGAGAGTGAAGGTTTCTCTGTGTGAGTGTGTGTACTCACCTAATTGTGGTTGCAGGGGTCGAGACTCAGCTCCTGGCCCCGCCTCTTCGCTGTCCGCTACTGGGTCTCTGCTCTCCCTGCTCCATGAGCTTTATCATACCTTGTCTTAAAACTATGTATGGTTCCTGCCTCCACTATATCTTTATCTAGGCTATTCCACTTCCTGACTACTCTGTGGCTGAAGAAATACTTCCTAACATCCCTTTGACTCATAGGAGTCTTCAACTTCCAACTGTGACCCCTTGTTTCTGTGTCCCTGATTTTTCGTTTCCTCGAAATAAGTTGAGAGACTTCTGTTCAACATTAATGTATTCATCCTACTTTGGAGGATGAATAAATTAATGTATTCATCCTACTTTGGAGGATCGCATCCTTATTTAAGTGTGTTGGAGCCCATTTTTCAGTTCTGATTTTGAAACTGTGATATTTCTTTAGCTAAAGTATCTTTGGCATGTCTCTTTAAAACGACGTCAGTCTTTAATGGCTGATGCATCTTATGAAAGGTACGATTATTTTTGGTTAAGTCTGTACAGCTGCAAATTTATCAAGCTTGGAAGAATTGAGATATTGAGTGACGTCTTATATGTGACTGCTTTGTTTAATCAACTGCAAACCTTCAACGTTGATAATTTGAGAATGCAACTTCTCACAGCAGACCTCGTCTCAGCACCACCCATAGTAGACATCGTCTCAGCATCACCCATAGTAGACCTCGTCTCAGCACCACCCATAGTAGACCTCGTCTCAGCATCACCCATAGTAGACCTCGTCTCAGCACCACCCATAGTAGACCTCGTCTCAGCAACAACCATAGTAGACCTCGTCTCAGCACCACAAATAGTAGACCTCGTCTCAGCACCACCCATAGTAGACCTCGTCTCAGCATCACCCATAGTAGACCTCGTCTCAGCACCACCCATAGTACACCTCGTCTCAGCACCACCCATAGTACACCTCGTCTCAGCAACACCCATAGTAGACCTCGTCTCAGCACCACCCATAGTAGACCTCGTCTCAGCACCACCCATAGTAAACCTCGTCTCAGCACCACCCATAGTACACCTCGTCTCAGCACCACCCATAGTAGACCTCGTCTCAGCATCACCCATAGTAGACCTCGTCTCAGCACCACCCATAGTAGACCTCGTCTCAGCACCACCCATAGTAGACCTCGTCTCAGCATCACCCATAGTAGACCTCGTCTCAGCACCACCCATAGTAGACCTCGTCTCAGCACCACCCATAGTAGACCTCGTCTCAGCACCACCCATAGTACACCTCGTCTCAGCACCACCCATAGTAGACCTCGTCTCAGCACCACCCATAGTAGACCTCGTCTCAGCACCACCCATAGTAGACCTCATCTCAGCATCACCCATAGTAGACCTCGCCTCAAAACCACCCATAGTAGACCTCGTCTCAGCACCACCCATAGTAGACCTCGTCTCAGCATCACCCATAGTAGACCTCGTATCAGCACCACCCATAGTAGACCTCGCCTCAAAACCACCCATAGTAGACCTCGTCTCAGCACCACCCATAGTAGACCTCGTCTCAGCACCACCCATAGTAGACCTCGTCACAGCACCACCCATAGTAGACCTCGTCTCAGCACCACCCATAGTAGACCTCGTCTCAGCACCACCATAGTAGACCTCGTCTCAGCATCACCCATAGTAGACCTTGTCTCAGCACCACCCATAGTAGACCTCGTCTCAGCACCACCTATAGTAGACCTCGTCTCAGCATCAGCCATAGTAGACCTCGTCTCAGCACCACCCATAGTAGACCTCGTCTCAGCATCACCCATAGTAGACCTCGTCTCAGCATCACCCATAGTAGACCTCGTCTCAGCACCACCCATAGTAGACCTCGTCTCAGCACCACCCATAGTAGACCTCGTCTCAGCACCACCCATAGTAGACCTCGTCTCAGCACCACCCATAGTAGACCTCGTCTCAGCACCACCATAGTAGACCTCGTCTCAGCACACAATAGTAGACCTCGTCTCAGCACCACCCATAGTAGACCTCGTCTCAGCATCACCCATATAGACTCGTCTCAGCACCACCATAGTAGACCTCGTCTCAGCACAACCATAGTAGACCTCGCTCACACACCTATAGTAGACCTCGTCTCAGCATCACCCATAGTAGACCTCGTCTCAACATCACCCATAGTAGACCTCGTCTCAGCACCACCCATAGTAGACCTCGTCTCAGCACCACCCATAGTAGACCTCGTCTCAGCATCACCCATAGTAGACCTCGTCTCAGCACCACCCATAGTAGACCTCGTCTCAGCACCACCCATAGTAGACCTCGTCTCAGCATCACCCATAGTAGACCTCGTCTCAGCACCACACATAGTAGACCTCGCTCGCTCGGCATCACCCATAGTAGACCTTGTCTCAGCACACCATAGTAGACCTCGTCTCAGCACCACCATAGTAGACCTCGTCTCAGCACCACCATAGTAGCCCTGTCTCAGCACCACCCATAGTAGACCTCGTCTCAGCACCACCCATAGTAGACCTCTTCTCAGCACCACCCATAGTAGACCTCGTCTCAGCACCACCCATAGTAGACCTCGTCTCAGCACCACCCATAGTAGACCTCGTCTCAGCACCACCCATAGTAGACCTCGTCTCAGCACCACCCATAGTAGACCTCGTCTCAGCACCACCCATAGTAGACCTCGTCTCAGCATCACCCATAGTAGACCTCGTCTCAGCACCACCATAGTAGACCTGTCTCAGCACCACCCATAGTAGACCCGTCTCAGCACCACCCATAGTAGACCTCGTCTCAGCACACCATGTAGACTCGTCTCAGCACCACCCATAGTAGACCTCGTCTCAGCACCACCCATAGTAGACCTCGTCTCAGCATCACCCATAGTAGACCTCGCTCAGACCACCCATAGTAGACCTCGTCTCAGCACCACCCATAGTAGACCTCGTCTCAGCACACCATAGTAGACCTCGTCTCAGCACCACCCATAGTAGACCTCGTCTCACACACCATAGTAGACCTGCTCAGCACCACCCATAGTAGACCCTGTCTCAGCACACCCATAGTAGACCTGTCCAGCACACCCATGTAGACCCTGTCTCAGCTACCACCCTAGTAGACCTGTCCAGCACCACCTATAGTAGACCTGCCACAAGCACCACCCATGTAGATCTGTCTCACACCACCATAGTAGACCTGCCCTCAGCACCACTTCATAGTAGACCTGCCTCAATGCACTCACCCATAGTAGACCTTCGTCCAGCATCATCCACTGTAGTTGACTGTCGTCCACAGCACCACTGGTAGTGACCCGTCTCGCATCACCCATATAGACCTGTTTCAGCATCACCCATAGTACCTGTCTGCACCCATAGAGACCCTGTCTCAGCATCACCCATAGTAGACCTCGCCTCAACACCACCCATAGTAGACCTCATCTCAGCACCACCCAGCACCACGAGGTCCACCAAAATTCAATAAGAATTTTGGTGGTAACTGCCACAACCTGGCCAGTACCACTGTGTTGGTGGTGGCTGCCACAACCTGTCCAGTACCACTGTGTTGGTGGTGGCTGCCACAACCTGGCCAGTACCACTGTGTTGGTTGTCGCTGCCACAACCTGGCCAGTACCACTGTGTTGGTGGTCGCTGCCACAACCTGGCTAGTACCACTGTGTTGGTGGTCGCTGCCACAACCTGGCAAGTACCACTGTGTTGGTGGTCGCTGCCACAACCTGGCCAGTACCACTGTGTTGGTGGTCGCTGCCACAACCTGGCCAGTACCACTGTGTTGGTGGTGGCTGCCACAACCTGGCCAGTACCACTGTGTTGGTGGTGGCTGCCATAACCTGACCAGTACCACTGTGTTGGTGGTCGCTGCCACAACCTGGCCAGTACCACTGTGTTGGTGGTCGCTGCCACAACCTGGCCAGTACCACTGTGTTGGTGGTGGCTGCCACAACCTGGCCAGTACCACTGTGTTGGTGGTCGCTGCAACAACCTGGCCAGTACTACTGTGTTGGTGGTCGCTGCCACAACCTGGCCAGTACCACTGTGTTGGTGGTGGCTGCCACAACCTGGCCAGTACCCCTGTGTTGGTGGTGGCTGCCACAACCTGGCCAGTACCACTGTGTTGGTGGTCGCTGCCACAACCTGGCCAGTACCACTGTGTTGGTGGTGGCTGCCACAACCTTGCCAGTACCACTGTGTTGGTGGTGGCTGCCACAACCTGGCCAGTACCACTGTGTTGGTGGTCGGTGCCACAACCTGGCCAGTACCACTGTGTTGGTGGTCGCTGCCACAACCTGGCCAGTACAACTGTGTTGGTGGTGTCTGCCACAACCTGGCCAGTACCACTGTGTTGGTGGTCGCTGCCACAACCTGGCCAGTACCACTGTGTTGGTGGTCGCTGCCACAACCTGGCCAGTACAACTTTGTTGGTGGTGTCTGCCACAACCTGGCCAGTACCACTGTGTTTGTGGTCGCTGCCACAACCTGGCCAGTACCACTGTGTTGGTGGTCGCTGCCACAACCTGGCCAGTACCACTGTGTTGGTAGTCGCTGCAACAACCTGGCCAGTACCACTGTGTTGGTGGTCGCTGCCACAACCTGGCCAGTACGACTGTGTTGGTGGTCGCTGCCTCAACCTGGCCAGTACCACTGTGTTGGTGGTCGCTGCCACAACCTGGCCAGTACGACTGGGTGCTACTGTCTCTCATACTGTTGTTATGTACTGTGATGTATGAATGTTAACATATATTGCACAATGAACGTTGTGGTTCACTATGTTGCAGAGATATATGACACAAAACCAGTAAGTTCTGAAAACGAAAATTTCGAAAGGGATTTATTGAATGAAGAAGCTTGTTTCACAAGTGAAAGTTCCTCTCTAATATTATGTTTTTCACCGCCATACGTTGTGTTGTGATGTGTCTAAAGTTTGTTACACCAGAGGTAATAAAACTGTATGTAACTGGTTTGGTAAATACTTGATTGCAGGATTTCTTCTTAAGATTCTGTTGGTAGGATTCAAGTGTATAAGACTGGACGCTATTGGAAGAATACAACTGGAAGGATTGTTACCAGAAGACTATTGGTAGAAGACCTCTGGTAGATTTCTGCTGGAAATAGTGCTGGCAGTAAAAGACTTTAGGTTCGTTTGTTACGTATAAGATGAATCAAGTCAGCTGGTATTATACGTCTGTGTGATGGTGGTGTCTCCACCCAGACTATTCTTACAACGACTTTTTTTTTCATTTCCTTCCTGGTAGGAAAGAGAATTTTGTCTCCTTTTGTCACATCGCAGATATAATCAGTGCAGATGTTTCCTCTAGTAAATTAATGATGGATGATTTATATGAGTGAACACAGTAGAGGGTGACCATCGTCATTCCATGGTTGTGTTCTCTTTCGTCCACAGAAAAACAGTACTCGATGATCACAAACCTCACAAACCTGGAACACAACGACTAATACATTCCAAGAAGTAAGGAATGGCATCAAGCCCAGCTTGACACCAACTGTTAATGAATGGTAACCAATAGTGTTAGTGTGACTTTGTAAATGGTCCAAGTCGGACCGAAACGTCGTCGTAAGCTCCTCTCTATGTGTGGGTTATTTGTGTAAACAACAGAAAAACTATATTTTTTTACTTAAAATTATGAAACGCAGATCTATATGATTTCCTGGAATAAATGATGTTATTTGATGTGGAGATATGTTTAGGAACAAATAATAGTGAGAGGAAGGTCAGACAGACTTTATACACATCACAACACAACGTATGATGGTGAAAAAGACATAACAACAGAGAGGAACTTTCACCTGTGAAACAAACTTCTTCTTTCAATAGTTCCTTTCTACAATTGTGTTTTTCAATTTTTACAAATTTTGTGCCATATATATCTGCAACATTGTGCACCACAACATTCAGTGTGCAATACATGTTAACATTCATATATCACAGTAAGTGGCATGCTACCAGCATGTTAATTTTATTCAGCGAATGACACACTTCCAGATAGGCTGCCTCCCAACCTGTGAACTAGGTGCTAAGGGTTTAACGATCATTAGGTAACCAGTCGTTAATCAGTACCTTGGTTCATTAGCCAATCACAGACAAGCCCGCCAAGGGGCCCCTGTTAACCGCCAAAGCTGAATCAACGTGGGTCACTTGTGCCAAGCGAACTGACAGACTTGTCTCAGCAGCTGGCTGATACGGTGCTCTCTCTCTGGCTTCTGCTTCTGCCATCTTTTATCACCGTGTGGTACACTTACTATTCATCCTCTGTACATAGTGTACATAAGTGTACATACTTGCTTATATCTGGCAAATAATATCTTGTGAAGGAAAATGCAAGTCATATACTATTGTTGAGTTTTGTTTGCTCCACTTTGAATCCCACTACGACCAGGTCACAGGCCATACTAAACCTACCTGTGTTCGTAATACACTACATAATATTGGAGACATTAACACTGGCCAGGCTGTGGCAGCCACCACTAAAATTCTTGTTGCCAAGAGATCGAATCATCCAAGTTGACAGATTTTATTTTCATTCCTGAGATTTTTTATTTTGCATCTGTGATGGTGAATGTTTTAATATAATTTTTGAAGAGGTGAGAGAAGTGTATGTGAAAATTTGAGAGACTTATTTAATAATTATTTATAATTAAGCTTAATGTTTATTAAGATTTATGACGATGCAATATGACAAGGATACCCGACCTGAACGATGGAATATGACAAGAATGCCCGTCCTGAACGATGGAATATGACAAGGAAATCCGTCTAGAACGATGGAATATGACAGGGAAACCCGTCCTGAACAATGGAATATGACAAGGAAACTCGTCTTGAACGATGGAATATAACAGAGAAACCCGTCCAGAACGATGGAATATGACAAGGAAACACGTTCTGAACGATGGAATATGACAAGGAAACACGTTCTGAACGATGGAATATGACAAGGAAAGCCATCAAGAACGATGTAATATGCCAGGGAAACTCGTCTTTAACGATGAAAATTGACAGGGAAACTAATCAAGGGCGATGGAATATGACATGGAAACCCGACCATAACGATGGAATATGACTGAGAAACCCGTCCACAACTCGACCAGAACGAAGGAATATGAGAGGAAAACCCAGTCAACGATAGAATATGATTGGGAAACAAGACTAGAATAGTAGGATATGACAGTGAATCCAATCCTGAACGATGGCATATGACAGGAAAACCCATCCAGAACAATGGGATATAACAGAAAATCTCGTCCTGTTGGATGGAATATGACAGAGAAACCCGTCCATAACGATAGAATATGAGAGAGAAACCTGTCAAAAACGACAGAATATGACAGGAAAACTCGCCAAGACGATAGAATATGTCAGGGAAACCCGTCCAGAACGGTGGAATATGACAAGGAAACCCGTCTAAAATGACAGAATATGATAGGAAAACCCAGAAGAATGGAATAAGACAGAGAAACCCGTCCAGAACGATGGAATATGATAGAGAATCCCCTCCTGTACCATGGAATATGACAGGGGAACCCGTCCTGAACTTTGGAATATGACATGGAAACCTGTCCTGAACAATGGAATATTACAGAGAAACCCATCCAAAGCGAAGGAAAATGACTCGGAAACCCACCCTGAACGATGGAATATGAGAGGGAAAATCTTCAAGGACGAAGGAATATGGCAGCGAAACCCTTCCTCAGCAAAGTGAGAGGGAAACTAATCCAGGGCGATGGAATATGACAGGGAAACCCGTCCAGAACGATGGATTATGAGAGGGAAACCCGCCACTAACGATGGAACATGACAGAGAAACCCGTAGAGAACGACTTAATATGACAAGGAAACCCGTCCAGAATGGTGGAAAATGAAAGGGAAACTGGTCCTGAACGATGTAATATGAGAGGGAAGTCCATCCAGATCGATGGAATATGGAAGGGAAACCTGTACAGAACGATGTAATATGACAAGAAACCCGTCCTGAACGATGGAATATGTCAGGGAAACCTGTCTTGAACGACTGATTATGACAGGGGAAACCCGTCCAGATCAATGGAATATGACAAGCAAAATCGCCGAAATGATGAAATATGACAGGGAAACCAGAACAAAACAACTGAATATGAGAGGGAAACCAGTTCAGAATAATGGAATATGACAGGGAATCTCGTCCTGAACTATGGAATATACCAGGGATACCCATCCAGCTATGGAATATACCAGGGATACCCATCCAGCTATGGAATATACCAGGGATACCCATCCAGCTATGGAATATACCAGGGATACCCATCCAGCTATGGAATATACCAGGGATACCCATCCAGCTATGGAATATACCAGGGATACCCATCCAGCTATGGAATATACCAGGGATACCCATCCAGAAAGAAGTAATATGACAAGGAAACCCGTTTAGACCGATAGAATTGAGAGGGAAACCCGTCCTGAACTACGGAATCTGAGAATCTGCATCGCAATCAACGATGCAATATGACAGGGAAACCCGTCCAGAACAATGGAATACGACAGGGAATCCAGTCCTAAACGATGAAATATGAGAGCGAAACCCGTCCTCAGCTATGGAAAGTGAGAGGTAAACTAATCCAGGGCGATGGAATATGACAGGGAAACCGGTCCTGAACAGGGGAATATGACTAAGAATCCCATTTAGAACGATTGAATATGAAAGGGAAACCCGTCCAGAACAATGGAATATGACAGATATATTTGAGAAGAACGATGGAATATGAGAGGCAAACCCGTCCAGAGCGATGGAATATGACAAGGAAACTACTCCAGAGCAATGGAATATGAGAGGGAAACCCTTCTAGAACGATGGAATATATAACAAGGAAACTGGTCCTCAACGATGTAATATGACAGGGAAATCCGTCCAGATCGATGGAATATGAGAGGGAAACACGTCCAAAGTGACTGAATATGACAGAGAAACCCGTCCTCAACTCTGGAATATGACAGAGAAACCCGTCCTCAACTCTGGAATATGACAGAGAAACCCGTCCTCAACTCTGGAATATGAGAGAGAAACCCGTCCTCAACTCTGGAATATGACAGAGAAACCCGTCCTCAACGATAGAAATTGACAGGGAAACTAATCCAGAAAATTAGAATATGACAAAGGAATACCGTCCTGAAAGATGGATTATGACAGGGAAAATCGTCCTGAGCGATGGAATATGACTGGAAAATTCGTTCAGAACGAAAGAATATGACAGGAAAACCCGACCAGAACGAAGGAAGATGAGAGGGAAACCCGTTAAGACCGATAGAATATGAAATTGAAACCCGTCCAAAACAATGGAATATTACAGGGAAACCCGACCAGAACGAAGGAATATGACAAAGACACGAGTTCAGATCAATGGAATATGACAGGGAAACCGGTCTGAACGATGGAAAGTGACAGGGGAACAAATACAGTGCGATGGAAGATGACATGGAAACCAGTTCTGAACGATGGAATATGACTGGGGAAACTCGTCCTCAACGATGGAAAGTGATAGTGAAACTAATCCTGAGCGGTGGAAAATGACAGGGAACCCAGTCCTCACCGATGGAATATGACAAGGAAACCCGTCCAGAACAATGGAATTTCACAGATAAATCTGAGAAGAACGATGGAATATGACAGGCAAACCCGTCCAGAGCGATGGAATATGACAAAGAAGCCCGTCGAGAACTAGAGAATATGACAGCGATTCGCGTCCTTAACGATGGAATATGAGAGGGAAGCCTGTCGCAAACGATGGAATATGACAAGGATTCCCGTCAAGAACGATGAATATGAGAGGGAAACCAGTCATCAGCGATAGAATATGACAGGCAAACCAGTCCAGAAAAATATAATAGGACAGGGAAATTCGTTCAGAACAATGGAAAATGACAGGGAATCCCGTCCTGAACGATTGAATATGAAAGAGAAATCCGTCCTGAACTACGGAATATGAGAGAAACACATCCTAAATGATGGAATACGTCATGGAAACCCGTCCTAAACGACCTAATATGACAGGAAAAACCGTTAGAAACGATGGAATATGACAGGGAAACCCGTCAAGTTCGGTGGAATATGACAGGGAAAACCCGTCCAGAACGGTGGAATATGACAGAAAACCCGTTTTCAACAATGGAAAGTTATAGGGAAACTAATCCAGAACGATGGAAGATGACAGGGAAACTTGTCCTCAACTATGGAATATGACAGGGAAACACGTCCAGAACGATGGAATATGACAGGAAAACCGTCCTGAACGATGGAATATGACAGGGAAAACAGCCCAGGACAATAAATAGATTGTGACGGTAAAACCCGTCCAGAACGATGGAATATGACATTGAAACCCGTCCAGAAAGATGGAATATGACAGGGAAACCCATTCAGAAGGATGGAATATGTCAGGGAAACCCGTCCTGAACGATGGAATATGACAGGAAAATCTGTCGTGAACGATGAAATATGACAGAAAAAACTGTCGTGAACTATGGAATATGACAGGGAAACCCGTCCTGAAAAATGGAATATAACCGGGAAACCCGTCATGAAAGATGGAATATGACAGGGTAACTCGTCCTGAACAATGGAATATGACAGGAAAACCAGTCGTGAGCGATGGAATATGAGAGAGAAAACCGTTGTGAACTATGGAATATGGCAAGGAAACCCATCCAGTCCGATGGAATATGACTGGGAAACCCGTCATCAACGATGGAATATGACAGTGAAACCCGTCCAGAACAAGAGAATATGACAGGGAATCCCGTTGTGAACGATGGGAATTTGACTGGGAAACCCGTCCTCAACGATAGAATATGACAGAGAAAGCCGTCCAGAACAAGGGAATATGACGGAGAATCCCGTCCTGAACGATGGAATATGACTGGGAAGCCCGTCCAAAGCGACGGAATATGACAGTGAAATCCGTCCTCAACGATGATATATGACAAGGAAACCCATCAAGAACGATGGAATATGACATGAAAATTTTTCCTCAACATTGTAATATGACAGGGAAACAAGTAAGAACATTAGAAAGAAGGAACACTGCAGCAGGGCTACTGGCCCATGCAAGGCACGTCCAATTCTCCCACAGACTTAAGCCAATGCCTTAACCCAGTCACATCAGTCACATTCACTTAAGGGAGGAGCATGGCATCTGACCTAGTAGCACAAGCTAGTCAGGTCTAACTCCCACTCCCACTCATGTATTTATCTAACCTATTTTTAAAACTACACAACGTCTTAGCTTCTATGATGGTACTCGGGAGTTTGTTCCACTCATCCACAACTCTATTACCAAACAAGTGCTTTCCTATATCCTTCCTGAATCTGAATTTTTCCAACTTAAAACCTTTGCAGAACTGTGCAGCATAATCTAAATGGGCCTAACCAGGATTATCCATTTAACAACCTAATTCATATCTTATACTTCTTGATATGAAGCCAAAGGGTTCCTGTTCACTTATGGAACTCTATACTGACAACGTGTTTGTACGTTTCCGAATTGAATTTATCCAATCTCAGAAACATGCAGAACTGTGCAGCATAATCTAAATGAGGCCTAACAAAGGAATATAGAGTTGAAGAACAACCTGAGGACTTCTATTATTTATACTTCTTGGATATGAAGCCAAGGATTCCCGTTAGCTTTATTGCGAACACTTATGCACTGTTGTCTTGGTTTCAGATTACTGCTAACCAGAACTCCAAGAGAACAATGCAATATGAGAGAGAAAACCGCCTTCAAAGATGGAATATGACAGAGAAACAAGTCTAGAACAATGGAATATGACAGGGAAACACGACGAGGCGAAGGAATATAAAGGAAACCGTCCAACGATGAATATAAGGAAACACCGTCCAGAACGATGGAATATGACAGGAAACGTCCTACGGAATATGACAGGGAAACCCGTCCAGAATGACTGAATATAAAGGGAAACTCGTCCATAACGATGAATATGAAGGAAACCGTCCGAACGATCCAAAATAAAAAAACGTCCATAATAGAATTGAACAGGGAAACCCGTCCAGACTGATGGAATATGACTGGAAAACCCGTGCTGAACGATGGAATATGACAAGGAAACCCGTCCAGGAGGAAGGAATATGACACGAAAACCCGTTCAGACCAATAGAATATGAGAGGAAAACCCGTCCAGAAACATGTAAGATGAGAGGAAATCCCCTTCTGAACGATGGAATATGACAGGTAAACCCGTTCTGAACGATGGAATATGAAAGGGAAAGCTGTCCAGAAAGATTGAATATGACAGAGAAACACGTCCTGAACTATGGAATATGACAGTGAAACCCGACCAGAACGAAGAAATATGACATGAAAACCCATCCAGTCCAATTGAATATGAGAGGGAAACCCGTCCAGAAAAAATGAAAATATGAGAATGAAACCCGTCCTGAACTACGGAATATGATAAGGAAATACGTCCTGATCGATGGTATATGACAAGGAAACCCGTCCAGAACAATGGAATATGACAAGGAAACCCGTCCAGAACAATGGAATATGACAAGGAAACCCGTCCAGAACAATGAAATGGAATAGTCAGAACATGAATATGACAGAAACCGTCCAGAACGAGGAATATGACAGGAAACCCGTCCAGAACGATGGAATATGACGTGGAAACAGTCAACGATGGAATATGCAAGAGAAACCTGTCGAGAACAATGGAATATGACAGGAAATACCGACAAAAACGATGGAATATGATATGGAAACCCGTCCTGAAGATGGAATATAACAGAGAAACCTGTCCAGAACAATGAAATGTGACCGTGCAGAACAATGGAATATGACACTGAATCCCGTCCTGAACGATGGAATATGTGAGGGAAACCCGTCCAAAGCGACGGAATATAACCGTGAAATCCGTCCTGAACAATGAAATATGACAAAGAAACACGTTCAGACCGATTGAATATGAAAGGGAAACCCATCCAGAACAATGGAATATGAGAGGGAAATCCGTCAAGAACAATGGAACATGACAGAGAAACCCGTCCAGAACAATGGAATATAACTGGGAATCACGACAAAACGGTGGAATATGACAGGGACACCCGTCCTGGAAGATGAAATATAACATTGAAACCCGTCCTGAGCGATAGAATATGATAGACAAACCCGTTCTGAACGATGGAATATGACAGGGAAACCAGTCCAGAACGATGGAATATGACAGGGAAAAAAGTCCTGAAAGATGGAATATGACAGGGAAAAAAGTCCTGAAAGATGGAATATGACAGGGAAAAAGTCCTGAAAGATGGAATATGACAGGGAAACCCTGAAAAATGGAATGTGACAGGGAAAAACTGGCCTAAAAGATGGAATATGAGAGAAAAACCCGTCCAAAACGAAAGAATATAACAGGGAAACCCATTTAGAAGCATGGAATATGACAAAGAAACCCGGTCTGAACGATGAAATATGACTGGGAAATTCATTTAGAAGGATGGAATATGACAGGGAAACCCATCCTGAAAGATGGAATATGACAGGGAAACCCGTCCTGAAAGATGGAATATGACAGGGAAACCCGTTCTGAACGATGGAATATGACACTGAATCTCGTCCAGAACGGTGGAAATATGAGAGTGAAGCCCGTCCAGAACGATGAAATATGACAGAGAAACCCGTCCTGAGAAATGGAATATGATAGGGACTCCCTTCCAGAACGATGGAATATGACAATGAAACTCATCAAAAACGATGAAATATGTCAGGAAAACCCGTCGTGAACGATGGAATATGACAGGGAAACCTGTTGTGAACAATGGAATATGACAAGGAAACCCGTCCAGAACAATGGAATATGACAGGTAATCCATCCTGAATGAAGGAATATGACAGGGAAACCCGTCTAGAACAAGGGAATGTGACAATGAATCAGTCCTGAACGAAGGAATATGACAGGGAAACCCGTCTAGAACAAGGGAATGTGACAAGGAATCAGTCCTGAACGAAGGAATATGACAGGGAAACCCGTCTAGAACAAGGGAATTGACAAGGAACAGTCCTGAACAAGGAATATGAGGAAAGCGAAACAAACCTGTAACATGACGAATTCGACTGATTGAAATTGAACGATAAATGAGAAAACCCGTCCTAACGATGGAATATGAACGAAACCAATCAAAACAATGGAATATGAAGGAGAAACCGTCCTGAACGATGGAATATGACAAGGAAACCGTTAAACGATGGAATATGAGAGGAAACCCGTCAGAACGATGGAATATGACAGGAAACCTGTCCTGAACGATGGAATATGACAGGAAACCGTCTGAACGATGAAATGTAAGGAAACCGTCCTAACAATGGAATATGGCAGGAAACCGTCAGACTATGAAATATACAGGAATACCGTCCTGAACAATGGAATATGACAGAGAAATGCTTTCTGAACGATGGAATAGACAGGAACCGTTGAACAGAATATGACAGGAACCGTTCTGAACATGGAATATGAAGGAAACCTCCAAAGAGGATATGACAGGGAAACCCGTCCTGAACAAGGAATATGAAGGAAATACGTCCTGAACGATGGAATATGAAGTAACCCGTCCAGACTGGAATATGACTGGGAAACCCGTTATACGATGAATATAAGAGAAACCCGTCAGAAATGAAATATGAGAAGAAACCCGTCATGAACTAGGGAATATGACAAGGAAATACGTCCTGATCGATGGTATATGACAAGGAAACCCGTCCTGAACAATGGAATATGACTGAGAAATGCTTTCTGAACAATGGAATATGACTGAGAAATGCTTTCTGAACAATGGAATATGACAGGGAAACCCGTTCTGAACGATAGAATATGAGAAGAAAACCCGTTCTGAACGATGGAATATGACAGGGAAGCCCGTTTAGAACTATTGAATATGACAGGGAATCCTGTTCTGAACTATTGAATATGACAGGGAAACACATCCAAAGCGAAGGATTATGACAGGGAAACCCGTCTTTAACGATGCATTATGACAGAGAAACCCGTTCTGAACGATGGAATATTACAGGGAAACCCGTCCAGTACGATGGAATATGACAAAGTAAACCGTCCAGAACAATGAAATATGACAGGGTGTCCCGTACAGAACGATGGAATATGACAAGGAAACCCGTCCTCAACGATAGAAAGTGACAGGGAAACTTATCCAAAGCGATGGAATATGACAGAGAAATCTGTTCTGAACGATGGAATATGCCAGGGAAACCCTTTCGGACCGATAGAATATGAGAGGGAAACCCGTCCACAACTAGGGAATATGAGAATGAAACCTGTCCAGAACGATAGATTATGACAGGAAAACCCGTCCTGAACGAGGAAATAAGACAGGGAATCCCGTCTAAAACGACAGAATTTGACAGTGAAACGCTTCCAGAACAATGGAATATAACAGGGAATCCTGAAAGATGGAATATGACAGAGAAAAATGTCAAGAACGATGGAATATGACAGAGAAAACCGTCCAGAACAATGGAATACAACAGGGAAACCCGTTCAGAACGATGGAACATGACAGAGAGAAACCGGCCCAGACCGATGGAACATGACAGGGAAACCTGTCCAGACCGATAGAATATGACAGGGAAACCCGACCAAAACTAAGGAATATGACAGGGAAACCCGTCCTTAATAATATGACAGGGAAATTTATCCTGAAGGACGGAATATGACAGGGAAACCTGTCCAGACCGATGGAATATGAGAAGGAAACTCGACCAGAACGGTTGAATACACAGGAAACCTGTCCAAAACAATGGAATTTGACAGAGAACCCCGTCCAAACGGTGGAATTTGACAGGGAAACCCGTCCTAAACGATGGAATATGACAGAGAAACCCGTTCAGAACGATGGAATATGACATGGAAACAACGCCAGAACGATGGAATATGAATAGAAAACCCGTCTAGAAGACAGGAATATTACAGAGAAACCCGTTCTGAGCAATGGAATATGAGAGGGAATCCCGTCCAGACGGATGGAATATGACTGGGAAACCCGTTCATACCGATAGAATATGAGAGGGAAACCCGTCCAGAAAAATGGAATATATGAGAATGAAACCCGTCCTGAACTACGGAATATGACAAGGAAATACGTCCTGATCGATGGTATATACAATGGAATATGACAAGGAAACCCTTCCAGAACAATGTTATATGACAAGGAAACCCGTCCAGAACAATGGAATATGACAAGGAAACCCTTCCAGAACAATGGAATATAACAAGGAAACCCGTCCTGAACAATGTATTATGATAGGAAAATTTGTCCTGAAGGATGGAATATGACAGGGAAACCCGATCAGATCGAAGGAATATGACATGGAAACCCGTCCAGAACAATAGAATATGACAGGGAAACCCGTTCTGAACAATGGAATATGAGAGGAAAACACGTCCTGAACTATGGAATATGACGTAGAAACACGGGCATAGAGAGGGAATATGACGTGGACATCCGTCCTGAACGATGGAAAGTGACAGTGGAACTAATCCAGGTCGGTGGCATATGACAGGGAAACCCATCAATAACAATGGAATTTGACAAAAGTATTCCAGGGTGATAGAATATGACAGGGAAACCCGTCCAGAACGATGGAATATGACAAGGAAACCCTTCTAGAAATATGGAATATGACAAGTAAACCCGTCCTGAACAATGTATTATGACAGGAAAATTTGTCCTGAAGGATGGAATATGAAAGGTAAACCCGTGCAGAACGATGGAATATGAATGAGAATCCCTTCGAGAACGATAGAATATGACATGGAAACCCGATCAGATCGAAGGAATATGACAGGAAACCCGTCCAGAACAATGGAATATGACAGGGAAACCCGTCCTAAACGATGGAATATGACAGGGAAACTCATCAATAACAATGGAATTTGACAAAAGTAATCCAGGGTGATAGAATATGACAGGGAAACCCGTCCAGAACGATGGAATATGACAAGAAAACCCAACCAAAATGAAGGAATGTGACCTGGAAAACCCGTCCAGAACGATGGAATATGGCTGGTGAAACCCCTCCAGAATGGTGGAATATTACAGAGAAACCCGTCCAGAACGATGGAATATAGCAGGTGAAACCGTCCAGAATGGTGGAATATTACAGGGAAACACGCCCTGAATATGACCAGGAAACCCGTCCTGAATTACGGAATATGACAGGGAAACCCGTCCTTAACAATATGACAGGGAAATTTGTCCTGAAGGACGGAATATGACAGGTAACCTGTCCAGACCAATGGAATATGACAGGGAAACTCGACCAAAACGATGGAATATGACGGGAAAACCTGTCAGGGTGATGGAATATGACTGGAAACCCGTCCAGGACTATGGAATATAAAAGGAAACCCGTCCAAGGTGATGAAATATGACAGGAAACCCGTCAGGACGATGGAATATGACAGGAAACCCATCCAGGACGATGGAATATGACAGGAAACCCGTCAATGTCGATGGAATATGACAGCGAAACCCATCCAGGGTGATGGAATATGACAAGGAAACCCGTCCAGAGTGACGGAATATGACAGGAAAACCTGTCCATGGTGATGGAATATGACAGAGAAACCCGTCCACTGTGATGGAATATGACAGGGAAACCCGTCCATGACGATGAAAATGAAGTTAATAATCTATCTACTTTACTATGATCAATTAGGATATTTGTAACTTTTTCCCAGCCAGAGAACAATTTATTTTCTAAAAATTCTGTATTTTCGACGCAGTGTCAATACCTTCTGTGTCTGGTGTAAAAATCACGTTATCAGTCCTATCATCCCTGAAGTAGTAGTTTTGAGGTGGTCAGTCCCTCAGTCTGGAATTCAGCTCCATAACTGAGGGACTGACCACCTTAAATCTTCGTCTTCAAGGGTGATCAAAACTACGTCTTCAAGGGTGATAGACTGATAACATCGTCTCTACATCTCCACTACTTCTACTGTCTCTGAATTTGCCTACACAATAGGCTTCTTCAGTCAGATACAGGGGTGACAGCAGAAGCAGTAGAGATGTAAAGACAATGTATCAGTCCCTCACTCCTGAAGACTTAGTTTTGAGGTGGTCAGTCCCTCAGCCTGGAGAAGTCTTCTGCTACATAATCTGGAACAGTTGAAGAATTACACGCTTTTGGAACCTTAGGGAGTTTTTATCGTGGAAACTTTCTGTCAACAAGTGACTTCCTCAGTCCGGCACAGAGATGGATGGAAGGAGTGTGAGGTAATCAGTCCCTCAGCCTGGAGTCGATATGTTCAGTCTTGAGACAATACATCATATGCTGGGAGAAGTTACTTATATACGGCGAACGTGTTGGCGAAACTTTTCCATAATAAAGATTCCCAAAAAGTGTCTAATTCGTTAAACTGACGGTTTTTACATCATATCTGGAACAATTGTTCTATGGAGTTAAGGTTACCTAAGTTCCCCCGTCTTCTAATAACATGTTTATTTTTCCACTATAATCTACCTTGTCCATAATTACTATCGCATTAGCTTTGTCCGTTTCGTAAGGTGAAGTCCAGGATCTTTCCTTAATTCATGGTATAACTTAACAAATCTTTGATGACAATTGTTGTAGTAGAGGTGTGAGCGACGCTCACACCTTATATTATTACTATATAATAGTTATCTTGCAAATCAGATATGTTAATTTTAACTTAGATATGCAGCCTATTGCAGCGTAGTATTGAACTCCAGCTGTGCTGGCAAGGAAGCTAGTGGGTGGCATCCTGGGGACAAGACTGAAGGATCACAATGGAAATAAGACAGTCCTTGATTTTGATCTCATCACCTGGTGTAATACTGGACGCCAGCCTCATTAATATTGTTGTTATTTTTACTTAAGTCTCCAACTGTAGCTGACATAGTTGATTACCTTTTCTATGTAATCCATCCCGTGTTATGGAATAGGACTGAAACGTAACTATTGTTTTACTACGTAATTATGGTGTGGAATGGCGCAGCAGTGATGTGGGTGTTGTCAGAGTGTAACTCATAGTGTAGCTACACACTGCTGGTGTTCCCACACTGGAACTATCATATGAAACAGAAGCACCATAATGTTGGTGTTCCCACAGTGTAACTGTGGGTATCCCCACAATGAAACTCCTGTAGAACATATCAGCAGCATACTCTGGGTGTTCCCACAATGCGACTGTGGGTATTCCCACAATGAAACTCCTGTAGAACATAGCAGCATACTATGGCCGGAGGCGGGCTGTAGTGACATCCAAGAGTCTGCTTATTTTGTTGGATGCACCATATCCTAGGACCTAGCGGAGCTAGGCGAGGGTTGAGTGCAGGTAACACTAACAGTCTGGTTGATCAGGCCCTGATCCACCATGAGGCCTGGTCCAGACCGGGCCACGGGTATGGGTGTTCCCACAATGTACAAAATACAACTCACCCAGTTTGTATTTACTCTTGTCCAGATCGTTGGAGTCTACGTCTGAGACGGCCAGGTCGATGGGGAAGGTCATGGAGGTCCATCTCAGCATGGGATCCTTATCTGCCGTCAGAGCTTGGAAGAGCTGCGGGAAGGGCTCAGCCAGGTCCCCGACCTGTGAGTCGGTCTTCTCCATGACCTGGCTCCTGGGCTCACACATGCCTGCAACATAATGTACCTTATTATGTACGCCATATGTAAGTACTATTTGCAACATTTACAGAGCTCTTTTTTTTTTTTTTTTTTAAATTTGAAAAAAGTACAGAGCTGCGTATTAGTGGTAGATGTTGTTAGTAGTAGTTGTAGTGATAGTTGTTGTGGAATTGGAAGGGGTGGTAGTAGTAGTGATAGTGGTAGTATAGGAGTTTAAGGTTGTGGTAGCAGTAGAAATAGTGGTAGTAGAAGTAATGATAATAGTGGTGTTTTGGTGGTGGTAGTAGCACAGGAAGTTGCGATGGTGAGAGTTGTGGTGGTGTACACTGCAATACTCGTGGAGGGAAGTAGCTAAAATGGAGAAATAGAAAGATGATGGGAAGTAGTTAAGATGACGGGAAGAGTTAAGATGACGGAAATAGTTAAGATGACGGATGTATCTAAGAGGAGGGAACTAGCTATGATGAAGAACGGAAGTAGCTAAGATAGCGGAGAAAAGAAGCTAAGATTGTGGAAAGTAGGTAAGATGATGGAAGGAAGTAGCTAAGATTGTGGAAAGTAGGTAAGATAATGGAAGGAAGTAGCTAAGATTGAGGAAAGTAGGTAAGATAATGGAAGGAAGTAGCTAAGATTGAGGAAAGTAGGAAATAAGGAAGGAAGAGCTAAGATTGAGGGGAATAGGTAAGAAAGGAAGGGGAATAGCTAAGATTGGGGTAGGTAAGATGATGGAAGGAAGAGCAAGATTGAGGGGGAAAAGGAAGAGAGGAAGGGGAATAGCTAAGATTAGGGAAGTATAAGATGATGGAAAATAGCTAAGATTTTGGGGGATAGAGGGAAAAAATGATTGGGGGGGAAAAAAAAAAAAATAAGATTGAGGAAGAGGTAAGATGATGGAAGGGGAAAGCTAAGATTGAGGAAAAAGATGATGGAAAAGTAGCAAGTTAAAAATTTAAAAAAAAAATTGGGGGTAAGATGATGGAAAAATGGTGATTGTGGAAAGTAGGTAAGATAACGGAAGGAAAACTAAGATTGTGGAAAGTAAGTAAGATGATGGAAGGAAGATAAGATTTGGAAAGAGGAAGATAAAGAAGGGTAGCAAGATTAGGGGAAATAGGTAAGATAAGGAAGGAAAAGCTAAGATTGAAAAGTAGGAAAAAAATGGAAGGGGAATATAAGATTGGGGGGAGGGGAAAATAATGGGGAAGGGGAAAGCAAGATTAGGAAAAGGAAGAGAGGAAGGAAGTAGCAAGATTGGGGGGGAAAAGGTGATGAGGAAGGGGAATAGCTAAGATTGAGGGGAAAAAGATAAGGGGGTAGCTAAGATTAAAAGGGAAGAAGAAGAAAGGGGAAATTAGGGGAAAGGGAAGATGATGGAAGGAAAAGCTAAGATTGAAAAAGGAAATGATGGAAAATAGCAAATTGAGGAAAGGGTAAAAAGAAAAAAATAAAGGTTTTGGAATGGTAAGATGATGGAAAATGCTAAAAATTTGGGGGGAAATAAATGATGAAGGAAGTAGCAAGATTGAGGGGAAAGGGAAGAAAGGAAAAGTATGATTGAGGAAAGTAGGTAAGATAAGGGGAAGGGAAATAAATTTGGGGGAAAAGGAAGATAAGGAAGGAAAATAAGATTGGGAAGAGGAAGATGAGGAAGGAAAAGCTAAGATTTTGGGAGGAAGATAAGGGGAAGGGGAATAGCAAGATTTGGAAAAAGGGAAGATGAGGAAGGAATAGCAAGATTTGGGGGAAAAGGAAGATAAGGGAAGTAGCAAGATTGAGGGAAGGGGGAAAGATGGAAGGAAAAAACTAAGATTAGGGAAAGGAAGATGATGGAAGAAATAAAAAGGGAAAAAGAAAGGAAAATAAATAAGATTAGGGGAAAGGGGGGAAAAAAGGAAGGGAAAGGAAGATTGAGGGGAAAAAAAGATGATGGAAGGAATAGCTAAGATTAGGGGGAGGGGAAAAAGGAAAAGAGCTGATTGAGGGAAGATGATGGAAAAAGTAGCAAGATTGAGGAATGGAAGATGAGGGGAAAAGTAGCTAAAATTGAGAGAATAAGTAAGGGGAAGGGGAATAGCTAAATTTGGGAAAGAGGGAAGAAAGGAAGGGGAATAGCTAAGTTTGGAAAGTAGAAGATGAGGAAGAAAAAGCGTTGTGGAAAAAAAGATAAGGAAGGAAGGAAAAAAATTAAAAAGGGAAGATGATGGAAGGGGAATGCAAGATTGAGGGAAATGAAGAGATGGAAGGGGAATAGCAAAAATTTAGGAAGAGGAAGAAATGGAAAAGGCTGATTAGGGAAGTAGGAAGATAAGGAAGGGGAAAGCTAAGATTGAGGGAAGAAGAATGGGGAAGTAGCAAGATTGAGGGGAAATTAAGGTAATAAAAAAAAGATTGTGGAAATAGGAAGATAAGGAAGGAAAAAATAAGATTGAGGGAAGAAAAGATATAAGGAAGAGCAAGATTGAGGAAGAGGAAGATGAGGGGAAGGAAGAGCAAGATTAGGGAAGAAGATGATGGGGAAGGGGAATAGCAAGATTGAAATGGTAAGATGATGGAAGGAAAAGCTAAGATTGAGAAAAAGTAAGATAATGGAAGGGTAGCAAGATTGAGGAAAGTAGGTAAGATAATGGAAGGGGAATAGCTAAGATTGGGGGAAGAGGTAAGATAATGGGAAGTAGCTAAGATTGAGGAAAGTAGGTAAGATGATGGAAGGGGAATAGCTAAAATTTTGGGAATAGGTAAGATGATGGGGAAGGGGAATAGCTAAGATTAGGGAATGGTAAGATAATGGAAGGAAACTAAGATTGAGGGGGGAGGAAGATAAGGAAGTAAGAGGCTAAGATTGAAAGTAGGTAAGATGATGAAGGAATACAAGATTGAAAGAAAAGGTGAAGGGGAAATAAATTGGGAAAAGGAAAATAAGGAATACTAAGATTGGGAAAAAAAATAAAGAAAATAGCTAAGATTTAGGGGAAATGGTAATATGAGGAAAAATACAAGATTTGGAAAAAAAAAAAGGAAGGAAAAGCAAGATTGAGGGAAGAGGAAGAAAGGAAAAGTACAAGATTTTGGAAAGAGGAATAAAGGAAAAACTTGGGAATGGTAAGATAAGGAAAAAAAATTTGGGGAAAAAAGATAAGGAAAAATAAGTGGGGGAATAGGTAAGATAATGGGGAAGGGGAAAGCTAAGATTAGGGGGAGGAAGAGATGGGGAAGAAACAAGATTGAGAAAGTAGGTAAGAAAGGAAAAGAGCAAAAATTAAAGAAGAAATGGAAGGAAAAATAAGATTAGGAAGAAGAAAGGGGAAGGGGAATGCAAATTTGGGGAAAAAGGGAAGATGATGGAAAAATGCAAAAAGGGGAAGTAAGAAGATAATGGAAGGAAGTACAAGATTAGGGGGAATAAGAAAGGAAGGAAGAGCTAAATTGAGGGGTAAAGATAATGGGGAAGGAAAAAGCTAAGATTGAGGAAAAAAAGGAAATAATGGAAGGAAAAAGCTAAGATTAGGGGAAGGGGAAAAGATGGGGAAGGGGAAAATAAGATTTTGGGGGAATAGGTAAGATGATGGAAGGGGAAGGAAAAAAGGGGGGGAAGAGATGGAAAATGCAAGATTTTGGGAAAGGGAAGATGAGGAAGGGGAAAGCTAAGATTGAAAGAGGAAGATATGGAAAAGGCTAAGATTAGGGGGAAAAATGAGGAAAAGAGTAAATGAGGGGGAAAAATAAGATGATGGAAAAGGCAAGATTGTAAAAAGGAAAAAAAAAGGAAGAGCAAGATTAGGGAAGTAAGTAAATGATGGGAAAAAGTAAGATTGGGAAATGGAAGAAAGGAAAGGGAAAATAATTTTTAAAGAGGGTAAAAATGAAGGAAGAGAAGATTTGGGGAAGAGGAAGATGAGGAAGGGGAAAAAATAAGATTGGGGGAATAAGATGAGGAAGGGAAAGCTAAGATTTGGAAAAAATAGGAAGAAACAAAGGGAATGCTAAGATTGAGGAATGAAGATGAGGGGAAGGGGAAAGCTAAGTTTTTGGGAAATGGTAAATAATGGAAGGGGAAAGAAATTGGGGTAGGTAAATGATGGAAGGAAGTAGCTAAGTTTTGGAAAGTAAAGATAAGGGAAAGGGGAATGCTAAGTTTGGGGGAAGGGGTAAGATGAGGAAAGGGGAAGAGAAAAATTTTGGAAATAGGTGATAAGGAAAGGGGAAGTAGCTAAGTTGGGGGGAAAAGATGAGGAAAGGGGAAAGGAAAAATTGAAAAAAGATAAGGAAAAGGCAATTTTTGGGAAATGGAAGATAATAAGGAATAGCTAAATTGAAATGGAAGATAAGGGGAAAAAAAGATTGGAAAAAATAAGATGATGGAAGAAATAATTTTTAAATAGGAAGATAAGGGAAAGGGGAATGCTAAGTTTGGGGGGGTAAGAGAGGGAAGGGGAATGCAAGATTGAAATAGGAAAAATGGAAAAGTATAAGATGGGGAAAGGGGTAAGAAAAGGGGAAGAAATAAAGATTGAAATGGAAATAATAAGGAAAAAGGTTTTGTTAAAAGGGGAAAAGATAATGGAAGGAATAGCAAGAGGGGGGGAATAAAAAAGATAATGGAAGGAAGTAGCAAGAGGGGGGAGAAAAGTAGCTAAATTGGGAAAAGGGGGTTTGGGGTTTTTTATTATAACAATAAAATCAGAGCTCTTTGATGAAATGGACCTTTTTTATAGCCATAAAAAATACCACACCACCCCCCACCCCCCCCCCCCCCCGGGGGGGCCAACATGGTTTGGGGACGGGAAAAAACCCATGCATCAACATTTTGAACACTACCAGAGAGAGATGGGGATGACCCGCAAGACTGGACCAGTATTCACCTTGAGTAGTTCGGACATCGAGGATACACGAAAAGGCCCCTTGGGCAGTGATCATTTGGTTCTGTGTTTTGATTTATAGTTATTCAAAAGGGAGGGGGGGAAAGGAAGGGAAACGAAACACAAAAGGGGGACTAAAAGGCATGAGGGGAATTCCCCAAAATTCAGTGGAAGAGAGAATTGGGAGGAAAACCAGTAAAAAAAGATGGAATATGTGACAACCAAATGCAAAGAGGCAGAGGAGAGGTTTGTCCCGGAAACAAAAAAAAGGGAAGACCAGAACAGTTTTGGGTTACCCCCAGGTGTTGGGAGGCAAAAACTAAGTGTAATAGAGAATGGAAAAATACAAAGAAAAAGGACCCAGGAAAATAAAAGATTAGCCGAAAAACCAGAAACGAATACACAGGTAAGAAGGAGGCTCAGCGACAATATGAAAATGATATAGCATCAAAAGTCAAGTCTGACCCGAAAATGTTGTATAGCCACATCAGGGGGAAAAAACATCAAGAACCAGGTAATCAAGCTGAGGAAGGAAGGTGGGGAGTTCACAAAAACGACCAAGAGGGTGGGCTCAACATGAGATTTAAAAAGATTTACAGAGGAGACAGGAAGGACCCGGGGAATTGAATAGGGGGATACCAACAAGTGCTGGATGAAATACACACAACCGAGGAGGAGGTGAAGAAGCTGCTAGGGGAAATAACCTAAAAAAATTTTGGGACCGACATTTCTCCATGGGCCCCAGGGGGAGCAGAGATGTTGTGGGGCCATAACCCAAATCTTCAACACATCCATTGAAACTGGGCAACTGCCTAGGCGGGAAGATGGCAAATGTAGCCCAATTTTTTTAAAAAAGGAGACAGACACAGGCATTAAACTACAGACCTGTGTCACTGACGTGTATAGTATGAAAAATCATGGAGAAGATCATCAGGAGGAGAGTGGTGGAGCACCTAGAAAGACACAAGTTATAAGCGACAACCAGCAGGGTTTCAGGAAGGGAAAACCCCCTTTTCACAAACCTAGGGGTTTTTTTGACAAGGTAACAAAATAAGCCCCAAGAGGGGTGGATAGACCGCATTTTTTGGGGCTCAAGAAGGCGTTCGAAAATTCCCCCAAAGAGGTTAAAAGAAAAAATAGAGGATCGGGGACACGTAACGGGGAAACACTCAATGGATCAGAAATATCAAATGGACAACAACAGTCATGGAATGACGAGGTGTCAGAGTGGGCACCTGTGACAGGGGGTTCCCCAAAGGGGCTGCCCCGGGGCCTGTACTGTTTTGGTATATGTGAATGACATAAGGGGAAGGGGGAAAACTCAGAAGTGTCCCTGTTTGCAGATGATGTGAAGAATGAGAAGAATTAAATCAGTCGGGATCAGGCGGGGCTAAAGAGACCTGGACAGGCTACAAGCCTGGCCCCGTAACTCCCTTTTAATTTAACCCTTCCAAATGTAAAGTCATGAAGATCGGGGGAAGGCAAAGAAGACCGCAGAATAGTCTGGGGGGCCAAAGACTGCAAACCTCACTAAGGAAAAAATCTAGGGTGAGATAATCCCCGCACATCTCCTGAGGCAAAATCAATCAGATAACTGCTGCAGCATACGGGCGGGTGGCAAACCTAAGAATGGGGTTCCCCAAAACCTCACTAAGGAATCATTCAAGACTTGTACACCATATACGTCAGGCCCATACTGGAGTATGCAACAACAGTTTGGAACCCACCCCGGTCAAGCACGTCAAGAAATTAGAGAAAGTGCAAAGGTTTGCACAAGACATCCCCAACAAGGGGTTTCCTACAAGAAAGGTTAAAGGGGAAACCCTGACAAATAGGGCAGGAGGGTTAGGGGGACATGATAACGACATATAAAAAACTGCAGGAATAGATAAGGTGGACAGAGACAAGATGTTAAAAGGGGGGCACAGAAAAAGGGGGCCTTTTTGGAATTGAAGCCCTTATGAGTCAAAGGGATGTTGGGAAATTTTCTTCAATAAGTTGTCAGGAATGGAATAGCCAAAAACGACTAGTGGAGGCAGGAACCATACATAGTTTTAAGACGGGTTTGATAAAGCTCATGGAGCAGGGAGAGAGAGGACCAAGCAATCAGTGAAGAGGCGGGGCCAGGACCCATGAATAAACCCCCGCAACCAAAATAGGTGAGTACAAATAGGTGAATACACACACATACAGGAGCTATGAATCGACCCCGCAACCAAACTAGGGGAGTAAAAGACGGGCCCCGAGAGGAGCAGAGGCACTGTGTGTTTGCAAACAAAAATCTTTAACAAATCTAAGGAAATAGGGAACTGTTTAGGGGAAGGCAACAATTTTTTCCCCGTTTTTAAGAAAGGGCAGACAGACAGCATTAAACTGAGACCAGTGTGACTGACTTGTATAGTAAGTCAAGAAAATTATCAAATGGTGGAGCACACAAAAAAATGGGTCATACATGACAATCAGAACAGCTTCAGGGATGAAAAACTGTGACACAAACCTATTGGAATTCTAAGACAAAAAGTATAAGATACGAGAGATAGGGGGCTTAAGACTACCTTTTTTTGGACTGTAAAATTTTTTGACACAGTACCATAAGAACTTGTAAAAAAAACAGACGAGCGGGCCAGAATAACAAGGAAACACTGCAATGGATCGGGGGAAAATTGACAGGAAGGGGAAAAACGAGTGGGGGGACGGCGAGGTTTCAGGGGGGGGTTTTGAATGAATTTCCCCAAAAGGGCATCCTAGGCCCGGGGCTGTTTCTTGTTTGTGAAAGTTTTTTTTTTTTAAATTCTTAATGAACATGAGTTTCCTGGTGCATGGACATGGTGCTAATGTCTTTTCAAAGTCCCCTGGAGTTAGGGGGCTGTCAGCAATGTGGCATATATTGACAGGGGTTTTAAGGCTCATTCATGAAAACATAATTTGGTTATCGACCTAGTAGATGAGGTTTAATCTCATCAATCAATACGCTGTCTTGTGGATCGCCAAAGTAACTATCATTCTTTTAAATTCATTCAACACGGGGTAACCAGGTTTTTTGCCTTAATATCTGTGGAATACCATTCTGATGGTGAACCAGCGGTTGATGCATCACCGTGACCTGGAACTACCAACTATATCCATGAATGCTAGCGCTTGGTACAAGGGGCCCCAGTACTGTAAGTCACTAATAATTGAATCTCGTGAAGCAGGGGACTTGTAGTAATTTTTTTTCATTTTGTGGCGTCCAGAACCGCCACCATCATAGTACTGTCCGTCCCCAACAGAAGTACACAGAAACCATGAGGTGAATCCTCATCAGTCGCGCAGCCCTTGGGTTTAAAATGCCCACGAAGTAGTGTAGGTACCTGGGTGTAAATCACATTACAACTGTCATTGTTCACCTAGCAGTAAATAGGTACCTGGGTATTAGTCAACTTATGTGGGTGGCATCCTGTGGGACAATTTGAAGGACCACAAGGGGAAAAAAGACAGTCCTCGATGACGCACTGATTTTCGGGGTTTTCCCGGGGGGATAACCCTTCCTATCCGGGTTACCCCGGGTGGCAACCTTCCCCCACCCTGGGTTATCCTGGGTGGCTAATCCCCCCTACCCTGGGTTATCCTGGGGGGTAATCCTCCTATTTCCCCAGCAATATCCTCCGGGTAATGACAACATTACGGACCGAAAAAAACAGGGGGGGTACAGAAGCTTTTAAAAAGTGTATTAAAGATGTTGCTGTGAGGGGGAAGTCTTGTGTATACTACGTGGAGGTGAGGGGGGTTTTAAACGATCATGTATACCTGGGGGACACAGGATCCCCCCGGATCAGGATCCCCCCGGGCCCCCCCGGACACGGGGTACCCCCGAACACAGGTTTACATCGGGGTACAGGATACCCCAGGACACAGTATGGGGCACAGTATATACCCCGGGAAAAACCCCGAACACAGGATACATCAGGGCCGGGGTACATCAGGATACAGGATCCCCCCGGACCGTATGGGGCACAGTATATCCCCCCGAATACCCCAGAACACAGGATACAAAAGGGGGCCGGGGGTCAGGATACCCGGGAAAACAGTATGGGGCACAGTATTTTCCCCCCGGAATCCCCCAGAACACAGTATACCCAGAATCGGGGTCCGGGACACAGGATCCCCCCGGATTTTAAAAAACGGGGAACCCCCCCCGATACCCCGACACAGTATAACCCGGGGCACAGGATCCCCCCGGACAAGGGTCCCCCCGGACACAGGATACCCCAGGACACAGGATACCCCAGGAGACAGAAAACCGGATACCCCAGAAAAGTATGCCCAGGAAACAGGATCCCCCCGGGAAAAAGGGGTACCCCAGACACAGTATCCCCCCGGATACAGGATCCCCCAAAGGGAAAAAAGATTTTTCAGAAACAGGATACCCCAGGACACAGAACACCCCGACACAGATACCCCAGGACACAGGATCCCCCCAGACACAGTATACCCCAGATGGGAAAAAGGGAAAAGTATACCCCAGGACAAAAAAATCCCCCAGGGACACAAATACCCAGGATACATCCCCCCAGGACACGGGATACCTAGGATACATCCCCAAGGGGGGGGAGCAGCACCCGTGACAAAGCCCCGGACACTTGGCACAGTCCCTGCAGCAATACAGTTTTTGTTGGGATTGTTGGTCAGGTCACACCCCCAAGCCTGGGTCCCAAATACACTTGCTGACCAGTTCACAAACTCCCGTTGCACGCCCCTGCCGCCTCCACCCCCAAAAGGCCGGGGGCCCCCCACGCCCCCGCCACAGACCCAACCATCTGAAAAAATTTTTAAGATCTACATAGCAACGGGGGGGGTATGTTGCATCGGGACTCGTAAAAAAAAATGATTATTAAGGAAATTTTCACTTAACGTCTCGTTATGTCCGGGGAAAAAAGGGGGCTTTAAGCGAAACGACGTATAACGAAACCAGTTTCACCATAGACTAATTGATGTAAACAAAATTTTTAATTGCTAGGTCAAGGGGAGCTGAGAGGAAGGGCAATAGTGTTGCTAGGGCAAGGGGGTGAAGGGGGGGGAATAGTGTTGCCCGGGGCAAGGGGGAAATGAGGGGAGGGATAGTGTTGCTAGGGGGGGGGAAGACTGAAAGGGGCATAGTGTTGCTAGGGGGGGGGGAGCGAGAGGGGGGGCAGTAGTGTTCTAGGGGCAAGGAGACCCAGGGGGGCAAATTTCTAGGGGAAGGAAGCTAAGGGGGGGGAGTATATACTAGGGGAGGAGAGCTGAAGGGGGGGGAAGTTCTAGGCAAGGAGAGTGAGAAAGAGGGCATAGTGTTTAGGCAAGGGACTGAAGGAGGGCAGATGTTGCTAGGAAAGGGGGAACTGAAGGAGGGCAAGGGGGTTTTAGGGGAAGGAGACTGAAGGGGGAGCAGTATGTTTCTAGGGGAAGGAAGGAAAAGAGGGCAGATTTCTAGGGCAAGGGGGAACAAGAAGGACATATTTCTACAAGGGGGAGCTGAAGGGGGAACAGTATTTCTAGGGCAAAGGGGAATGGGGAAAGGGGGGGGAATATGTTTTAGGCCGGGGAGCTGAGAGGGAGGGGAGTAATGCTAGGGAAGGGGGCTGAGAGGGGGGGGCAAAGGGTTTTTTTGGGCAAG
>WNWK01022704.1:8143-32096 GCA_009830355.1 Cherax destructor
GGAGAGAGGAGATTATTTCCCAGTAAAAGTAGGCCTTAGACAAGGATGTGTGATGTCACCGTGGCTGTTCAATATATTTATAGATGGAGTTGTAAGAGAAGTGAATGCGAGGGTCTTGGCAAGAGGTGTGAGGTTAAAAGATAAAGAATCAGATACAAAGTGATAGTTGTCACAGTTGCTTTTTGCTGATGACACTGTGCTTTGGGAGATTCTGAAGAGAAGTTGCAGAGGTTGGTGGATGAATTTGGTAGGGTATGTAAAAGAAGAAAATTGAAAGTGAATATAGGAAAGAGTAAGGTGATGAGGATAACAAAAAAGATTAGGTGACAAAAGATTGGATATCAGATTGTAGGGAGAGAGTATGGAGGAGGTGAATGTATTCAGATATTTAGGAGTGGACATGTCAGCAGATGGGTCTATGAAGGATGAGGTGAATCATAGAATTGGTGAGGGGAAAAGGGTGAGTGGAGCACTTCGGAGTCTGTGGAGACAAAGAACTTTGTCCATGGAAGTAAAGAGGGGAATGTATGAGAGTATAGTTATACCAACACTCTTATATGGGTGTGAAGCATGGGTGATGAATGTTGCAATGAGGAGAAGGCTGGAGGCAGTGGAGATGTCATGTCTGAGATCATTATGTGGTGTGAATATAATGCAGAGAATTCGTAGTTTGGAAATTAGGAGGATGTGCGGGATTACCAAAACTATTATCCAGAGGGCTGAGGAGGGGTTGTTGAGGTGGTTTGGACATGTAGAGAGAATGGAACGAAACAATGACTTCGAGAGTGTATAAATCTGTAGTGGAGGGAAGGCGGGGTAGGGGTCGGCCTAGGAAAGGTTGGAGGGAGGGGGTAAAGCAGGTTTTGTGTGCGAGGGGCTTGGATTTCCAGCAAGCATGCGTGAGCATATTTGATAGGAGTGAATGGAGACAAATTGTTTTTAATACTTGACGTGCTGTTGGAGTGTGAGCAAAGTAACATTTATGAAGGGATTCAGGGAAACCGGCAGGCCGGACTTGAGTCCTGGAGATGGGAAGTACAGTGTCTGCACTCTGAAGGAGGGGTGTTAGTGTTGCAGTTTTATAACTGTAGTGTAAAGCACCCCTCTGGCAAGACAGTGATGGAGTGAATGATGATGAAAGTTTTCCCTTGGTGGGAATCAGCCGATGTGTTAATAAAAAAAAAAATTCATTCACCTAATTTTTATATTATAGCCAATGTAACCCCGATGCAGAACTATAACAGAGGGATGTAGTGCTGTATATATCAGACTGTATTTCAGGTTTGCGGTTGCTACTAATCTGAAGGAGGTTTTGAGTGTCAGGGGCTTGAACATCTAACAGGCTTGTGTCAGTACATAGATTGGAGTGAGTGGAGGCAAGTGGTTTTTTGTGATGAAGTGCTGCTGGAGTGTGAACAAGGTAACATTTATGAAGGGACTCAAGGAAACCAGTTAGTTGGACTTGAGTCCTGGAGGTGAGGAGTACACATCTCACACACTGTAGGAGGCATCAAGATGTTGCAGTTTGAAGGGTCATGTGAATTGTGATATCAGCATGCTTCTGGCAAGACAGTGATTGGGTGAATGATGGTGGTTGTTTTTCCTCTTCTTTGGGTCACCCTGCCTTAGTGAGAGGCAGCCAGTGTGTTAAAAACCTTATAAGTAAAATTGTTGAGTTTGCTTACAAATGTGTAGAACATGATATTGAAAGAAGCCATTTTTATAACATTGCAGTTATGGAAGAGAATAACATTTTAGTGTATTTTATAAATCAGCTTATTATGTTCGTTATTTCTTAGGTGCTGGAGAAGTTCTTTGCTGCCAAGGTTCCCATCCCACCGTACAGACCTTATGCTGTACAGTCTTTCTACAGTATTCTCAAGTTCTCTGTTAGAGTTCTTAAAGACTGCATCCGCATCATGCAACTGGAACTGGTAAGTTATGTTGCTCTTGTGTGAGAGAGAGAGACTTGATGCTGGTGAGGGGCTCATGATCTAGGGAATTGGATCTGTGCTTCAGTTCCCTGAAATGAGCCTGAATACCTTACTCCCCCCCCCCCACAGGCGCTATATAATCCTACAGGTTTAGCGCTCCCCATGATTATAGTAATAGAGAGAGAGAGAGAGAGTTTGTGAGTGTGTTTGAGAGAAAGAAAGAGAGAGTTTGAGAGAGTGTGTTTTTGAGAGTGTTTGAGAGAGAGTTTGTGTTTGAGAGTGTGTTTTTGAGAGTGTTTGAGAGAGAGTTTGTGTTTGAGAGAGTGTGTTTGTTTGAGAGAGAGAGAGAGTGTGTTTGATAGAGAAAGGGAGAGCGAGTGAGTGAGTTTGCAAGAAAGTTTGAGAGATGGAGGGAGGGGGGATAATTCATCAGAGAGAATCTTAAGATCCTAAAATCATTAGATTGTCTTGAAACTACAATAGATAACCATATCAGTCATACATCAAGTGAGAGGTTGCTCAGCTGATGCTAACACTTAACAAGGTCTGGAATTCTCACACTGAGATTAACACAACTAAAAACTGGTGGGAAGGTGTCAGCACCAGGACTCTGCAAGTGGATTGATAATTCCAGTACAACTGCTTTGGCCACCACAAAGGAAACAGGTTCATTATCCAACAATGAAGTGAGCCTTGGATCTGTCAGCTCTCCTCCTTCACCTGACAGTACACCTGATATCACTGTTCCAACACCTGCTGGTACACCTGGCAACAGTGCTCCATCTGCTGACCCCAAGTCAGGTTTCTCCACCAGTGGTTGCTGTATTTAACAATCAGTTGACTGACACTGTACTGAACGAGTGTCTGGCCATTGCACAAACAGCCGGGATTTATCTGGTAGAGCTGGATGAGGTCGTGGAAGAGAAAGAGGCAGCCACCCACGGTCATTTCATCTTCCACCAACACAGCCCCTAAAATCACCCACCAGGTACATCAGGCCCACAAACAGCAGAACAGAGAGAAATCAGCAGTGAATCACAAGAGGTGCAGGAAATAGGAGTTCACCCTCCCAGGCACCTAGGCAGTGCTCCTGCTGTTACCGGAGGGGAACACCAGTAACAACTAACTGCCTGTGTGATACCAGATGTAATTACTGCTACAAGAGAGAACATCAAGAAAACCACTTCATAACAAACAGGAACTTGACAGACAAGATCACCAGTACCTTAGATATTTATTCTGGGAACAAACCAGTAGGATTTCAGGACTGGTGAACACACATGTCACCCATCCAGCTGCTACTGTCTTGACCCAAAATATTACATCCCAGTGGTGGTTTCAGCATCCTGACATCATTGCTGTTGTTGAGACATTTTTGTATGACAGGAACTCTAGAAAATTTTTCTAGAATTGCTGGCTACACCTCATGGATGAGAAGAGACAGCCAAGGACAAGGAGGAGGTATTGCTGTGTGTTTATTGATGTTGCCATCCCTAATCACCTGGAAATGATGTTCTTCAAGTTATGCATAAATCCTAGTACCTCTATACTAACATGTACAGACTTCATTGGCAACATGCAGACCCCATCAACTTTCTGATGGAAAATGTGGACTCCCTTCTGCTTCAACATTAATGTCAACATATTATAATTGTTGGTGACCTCAACCAACATCTTATACAGAGGTATTTTAATACAGAGGTATTTTAAAAACCTAATAACAAGTTTACACTATCATATATTAAGTGAGCAATAGAGCTAGGCTTATAGTGATATAGTGAGTGGTGAATATATTGTAAGAAGTTAAAATAAGTGAAGAATGGGTATAATTGAAAACCGCTGGTTTAGTAAAATGCTGTAAAGCTAAACGCTGTAAAGTGGGGCCTGCCTGTAGTTACTTGCAAACCCCCTTAGTTATGTTTTATCATCTCACCACAATGCTGTCTTTATGACATTGAAGATTCCAACAGAACAAAGTGAAGAATCTACATTCACAACCTTGCTGTGGGAAAGAGGAAACTGGCCAGCCCTTTGCTCTGAGCTCACTGCCTCTGATTGGAATGCTCTTCTCCAAGTTGATGTTGACAACCAAGTGAATGCCTTCACTGAACACATTCTTAATCTACAACAGAAACACATCCCTACCAGTAGTGTGATGAAGCTTTCAGATCAGTCTTGGTTTGGCTTTCTTTGTGGAGAGGTTGCTACTACTAAGTAGTATAAGGCTTGGAGAAGGTAAAAGAGGCATTCTACTATCTATAGCAGAAACCTGCACAGGCCAGCCTGTTGGCAAATGGAAGAAGTCCAAAAGTGGGTCATGTCTACATAGAAGGCTGACAGAACATGAAAGCTGGCACCAGGTAGAATGGGCTCCAAAACCTGGTGGCCCTTGGTCAAGGACCAACAAGGTTATTCACCTGATGAAATTATTCCACCTCTAAATTGGCAGGATGGGGGCCACCTCTACTAGCAGTCAGGAGAAAGCTAACCTGTTTGTTGAATACTTTGCTGCCAGGATGCAGGAACTGTGTCAGAGTTGTCAGAGGTGACAATAGGGCAGGATGAAGTATATCTTCTTAAATTGCTGGACCAAGAAAATAATTCTGTGTGCCCAGATAAGTTGAGCCCAAGATTGCTGAGATGTGCAGACCAGCTAGCATCACCTCTAACTCACATCTATCAACACTGCCTAGCACAGTGTAAATGGCCTTCTCTGTGGAGAGAGGTAAATGTAATCCTTGTTCACAAAAAGAAGAGCAGATCTGAAATCAGCAACTACAGACCAGTGTCACTTCTGTCAGTCACTGGTAAATTTCCCGTGACAGTAATCTTATGGCAGATGACAGCATTTTTGACTGCCAGTCACTTCTTTGTGACTGTCAATATGGCTTCAGAAAAGGTCACTCTGCTGCTGATATGTTGTTAAACCTCTGCACTATGTGGCAACAGTCATTGGACGAATTCAAATGAGCTGTGTAGTAGCACTGGACATTGATGGTGCTTTTGACTAAGTATGGCACCAGGGATTCTTGGGAAAACTGCAAGCATGAGGAATCTCTGGCTCAACACTGTCTACTTAGTGATTGCCTTCAAGGTAGATCTCTAAGAGTAGTTCTTACTGAGACAGAATCAAGAAGACACCCAAGCAGTTGCAAGTGTTCCTCAGAAAAGTGTGCTTGGACTATTATTATGGACTCTACTTGAATGACCTTCTTCAACCCATCCTAGAATCTCCTGCATATGCAGATGACTGTACTCTGACATTTACTTATCCAATAGAGGAAATGCCAGCTGCTCTAAGTTACATCAATTACCACCTTAGAGTTATAATAACATGGGGGAAAACAATGGAAGATTACATTTGCTTCTAAATACAACTAAATACTCTAGACAGCATGATGTTACTGGAACAGTGGTAAGAATTAATGTAAAAAGTGTTAGAACACAGGGATGAAGTGGACATTCTTGAAGTGAAACATGACTCCAAAATGTCTGTAGAATCACGTGATAAAGTTTGCAAACAAGGCAACCAAGAAGCTAACAGTTCTAAGGCATATCTTGTATGTGCTTGATATCAGAGGCTGCAAGTCTGTAGAAGGCATAAATTCTTTCTTTTTAGGTATGCACCGCTTGCTTGGACTGCCTTCACATTTTCACATCATGTAAGGTGATTTAATCTCTAACCAGGATCCAGTGTGGATGGATCTGTTATTTCAGCAGAGCCTTCAACACCAGGGAGATATGGGTAAACTCACCTTAATGTATAGAGAAGTCAGCTTTTATAACACAAGACTGAAAGCAAAAAGCAACCACACACACTGGCTGCATCCTTCTTAATAATATCACTTTATCTGTGATCATTCATTCCTAGCAGGCCTGCTGTAGTGTTCCTCTCATCTTATGTTCTTAATGAATTAGACTCTTCTGAAACACCTGGTTATCTTTATTTGGGAGATGTTTTGCTAACCAGTAGCTTTGTCAATTCAATACAGAGCTTATAAAATGGAGACAGTACAAGATGAGGTAATCAGGCCCTCAGCCTTGAGGGTGTTGAAACTGGAACAGTAGATCAGGAAATCAGTCCCTCAGCTCTGAGGGTGGAAATATAAACACATAAGCAGTATAATGTGATCCTTTATTGACAACGTTTCGCCCACAGTGGGCTTTATAAATTTTCGCCCACTATGTGGGCGAAATGTTGTCAATAAAGGATCACATTATACGGCTTATGTGTTTATATTTCCATTGTGTCGGTATTTTATACCATTTAATTCCAGCTCTGAGGGTGTTGAAAATGGAACAGTAGCTCAGATAATCAGTCCCTCAGTCTTGAGGGTATTGAAACCAGAACAGTAGATCAGATATCAGTCCCTCAGCCTTCAGAGTGTTGAAACTAGAACAGTAGATCAGGTAATTAGTTCTTCAGCCTTAAAGAAAATATTCAGCACCTTAGTCTTGATGAATCTAAAAGAAGATGGACTTGTCTACATTGATCAAAAATCATGAGGGTAACTTATGTGATTTTAATTAAAATCACATATCAAAAACTGTTAGACAATGAGAAGTGGGACTTGAATTTGAAACATGTTCATACATCATACAGAATTAATGAAAAAATGTCAATTGACCAGTAACACTGTACATAGTGCTGTCGTGGTAACACTGTACATAGTGCTGTCGTGGTAACACTGTACATAGTGCTGTCGTGGTAACACTGTACATAGTGCTGTCGTAATAACACTGTACATAGTGATGTCGTGGTAACACTGTACATAGTGCTGTCGTGGTAACTGAAAGCGAGGACATTTTTTTCTCTAGCACCTCATTCAACAAGTAATGTAATTGACAACCAAGGTTCAACTATTTCATTAGCAGCCTTCCATTTTTATTGGTTGAGCACAAGAAACCACCCATTCAACTATTACAACTACCCTGTAAAGTGCACAGAAATTGGTAATTTGGCTCTCTCTCTCTCTCTCTCTCTATATATATATATATATATATATATTAAATATAAAATGCACACACACACACACACACACATGTTTGCACTTAGTGTTCTTGGTTTCAGGCTCTGTATTCTTAATGTAAATATCAATGGATACTGTGGAGAGTGAGTCAGAAGTTTCCATACATAGACAAAACAGTCACTTTAATATGCCATCACGGCTCTGTTGAAAGTATCCTTGTACAATGAGAGTTCATTTTGGCACTCTAGTATGTTACCTTAACTCTCACCTATGTTTAACCGACCTCTAGCTACTCCAAATTAGGACTTATGATGCCATTCATGGTGAAATGTTGATTTAGAAAATGTTTTGATCAGTTCTTGCATATGTTTTTACCTACAGTTTGTTGGTACAGGCAGCCCCCGCTTTACAATATTTTGCTAATGCAGTGGTTTTCAATTATTTCCATTCTTCATTTATTCAGACTTCATACAATAAATATATTCACCGCTCACTATAAGCTAAAGATGAAACTATTTTAAGGTAAGTAATGTGTGTACTGTATTTGCATTTTTTTAGGCCTACCTCTATTGCTCACTTAATATATGATTGTGTAAACATGTTATCAGGCTTTTATATTCATTTGGAAGTGAAAAAAGACTCACTTTACAGTGATTTTCACTTTAGAGTAATAGCCCGGAGCCTAACCTGCTGTAAAAGCAGAGCCCTGCTGTGAGTCAGACCTAACCTGCTGTATACAGAGCCCTCTGAGCAGTAGCCAGAACCTAACCTGCTGTATAGTGGGCCCTGCTGTCAGCATAGCTGAGCTAACTGCTGATAGCGGGGCCTGTGCGTGCAAACCTACTGCTTATAGCAGGGCCCTGCTGAAGCATGCAGAACCTAACTGCTATAAGCAGGACCTCCTGTTAAGAGCTCAGAACCTAGCCTGCTTATAAGTAGACCTCCTGTCAACAGTAGCCAGAACCTAGCCTGCTGTATAACAGAGCCCTCCTGTAGAGCAGTAGCCCAGAACCTAACCTGCTGAATAAGACGAGAGCCTAACTGCTGTAGATGTGCAGTAGCCCAGAACCTAACCTGCTGTATAAGTGGGCCCTTGTACAGCAGTATCCGAGCCTAACCTGCTGTATAAGCGGACCTGCTGTCACAGTAGCCCAGAGCCTAACCTGCTGTATAAGCAGGGCCCTCTGTACAGCAGTAGCCCAGAGCCTAACCTGCTGTATAGCGGACCCTGCTGCAAGTAGCCCAGACCTAACCTGCTGTATAAGCGGAGTTCTTCTGTACAGCAGTAGCCCAGAACCTAACCTGCTGTATAAGTGGAACCCTGCTGTACAGCAGTAGCCCAGAACCTAACCTGCTGTATAAGTGGAACCCTGCTGTACAGCAGTAACCCAGAACCTAACCTGCTGTATAAGCGGGGCCCTACTGTACAGCAGTAGCCTGAAGCCTAACCTGCTGTATAAGCGGGCCCTCTGTACAGCAGTACCAGAGCCTAACCTGCTGTATAAGCAGGGCCCTGCTGTACAGCAGTAGCCAGAGCCTACCTGCTGTATAAGCAGGCCGAACCTAACCTGCTGTATAAGTGGAACCTCTGCTGTACAAGCAGTGCCCAGACCTAACCTGCTGTATAAGGAACCCTGCGTACAGCAGTACCCAGAACCTAACCTGCTGTATAAGCGGAGCCCTCTGTACAGCAGTAGCCGAGACCTAACCTGCTGTATAAGCAGGCCCTCCTGTACAGCAGTAGCCCAGAGCCTAACCTGCTGTATAAGCAGGGCCCTGCTGTACAGCAGTAGCCCAGAGCCTATCCTGCTGTATAAGCGGGGCTCCTGTACAGCAGTAGCCCAGAGCCTATCCTGCTGTATAAGCGGGGCCCTCCTGTACAGCAGTATCCCAGAACCTATCCTGCTGTATAAGCAGGGCCCTGCTGTACAGCAGTAGCCCAGAGCCAATCCTGCTGTATAAGCTGGGCCCTCTGCAGCATCGCTACCTGCTGTAAAGGGCCCTGTAAGCAGTAGCCCTAGCCTATCCTGCTGTATAAGCGGGCCTCCTGTACAGCAGTAGCCAGCCTATCCTGCTGTATAAGCGGGCCTCTGTACAGCATGCCTGAGCCACCTGCTGTATAGCGGCCTCCTGTCGCAGCCCAGAGCCTATCCTGCTGTATAGCGTGGCCCTCTGTACAGCAGTAGCCAGAGCCTATCCTGCTGTATAAGCGGGGCCCTCTGTACAGCAGTAGCCGGAGCCTATCCTGCTGTATAAGCGGGCCCTCCTGTACAGCAGTAGCCCGAGCCTATCCTGCTGTATAAGCAGGGCCTCCTGTACAGCAGTAGCCGGAGCCTATCCTGCTGTATAAGGGGGCCTCCTGTACAGCAGTAGCCCAGAGCCATCCTGCTGTATAGCGGGCCCTCCTGTACAGCAGTAGCCCGAGCCTATCCTGCTGTATAAGCGGGCCCTCCTGTACAGAGTAGCCCGAGCCTATCCTGCTGTATACGGGGCCTCCTGTACAGCAGTAGCCGGAGCCTATCCTGCTGTATAAGGGGGCCTCCTGTACAGCAGTGCCGAGCCTATCCTGCTGTATAACGGGCCCTCCTGTACAGCAGTAGCCCAGAGCCTATCCTGCTGTATAACGGGGCCCTCCTGTACAGCAGTAGCCCGAGCCTATCCTGCTGTATAAGCGGGCCCTCCTGCAGCAGTAGCCCGAGCCTATCCTGCTGTTAAGCGGGCCTCCTGTACAGCAGTAGCCCGAGCCTATCCTGCTGTATAAGCGGGGCCCTCTTGTACAGCAGTAGCCCAGACCTATCCTGCTGTATAAGCGGGCCCTCCTGACAGCAGTACCGGGCCTATCCTGCTGTATAGGGGGCCCTCCTGTCAGCAGTAGCCGGAGCCTATCCTGCTGTATAAGCGGGGCCCTCCTGTACAGCAGTAGCCTGGAGCCTATCCTGCTGTATAAGCGGGGCCCTCCTGTACAGCAGTAGCCCGGAGCCTATCCTGCTGTATAAGCGGGGCCCTCCTGTACAGCAGTAGCCCAGAGCCTATCCTGCTGTATAAGCGGGGCCCTCCTGTACAGCAGTAGCCCAGAGCCTATCCTGCTGTATAAGCGGGGCCCTCCTGTACAGCAGTAGCCCAGAGCCTATCCTGCTGTATAAGCAGGGGCCCTCCTGTACAGCAGTAGCCTGGAGCCTATCCTGCTGTATAAGCGGGGCCCTCCTGTACAGCAGTAGCCCGGAGCCTATCCTGCTGTATAAGCGGGGCCCTTCTGTACAGCAGTAGCCTGGAGCCTATCCTACTATATAAACGGGGCCCTCCTGTACAGCAGTAGCCCAGAGCCTATCCTGCTGTATAAGCGTTATACATCATCTTACTAACACCCCAGGTTATACATCATCTTACTAACACCCCAGGTTATACATCATCTTACTAACATCCCAGGTTATACATCATCTTACTAACATCCCAGGTTACATATCTTACTAACACCTCAGGTTATACATCATCTTACTAACACCCCAGGTTATACATCATCTTATTAACACCCCAGGTGATAGATCATCTTACTAACACCCACAGGTTATCCATCATCTTACTAACACCCCAGGTTATACATCATCTTACTAACATCCCAGGTTACACATCATCTTACTAACACCCCAGGTTATACATCATCTTACTAACATCCCAGGTTACATCATCTTACTAACACCCAGGTTATACATCATCTTATTAACACCCCAGGTTATACATCATCTTGCTAACACCCACAGGTTATACATCATCTTACTAACATCCCAGGTTACATATCTTACTAACATCCCAGGTTATACATCATCTTACTAACACCCCAGGTTATACATCATCTTATTAACACCCCAGGTTATAGATCATCTTACTAACACCCACAGGTTATACATCATCTTACTAACACCCCAGGTTATACATCATCTTATTAACACCCCAGGTTATAGATCATCTTATTAACACCCCAGGTTATAGATCATCTTACTAACACCCACAGGTTATACATCATCTTACTAACACCCCAGGTTATACATCATCCTACTAACACCCCAGGTTATACATCATCCTACTAACACCCCAGGTTACATATCTTACTAACACCCCAGGTTACACATCATCTTACTAACACCCCAGGTTATACATCATCCTACTAACACCCCAGGTTATACATCATCTTACTAACACCCCAGGTTACATATCTTACTATCACCCTAGGTTACACATCATCTTACTAACACCCCAGGTTACACATAATCTTACTAACACCCCAGGTTATACATCATCTTACTAACACCCCAGGTTATACATCATCTTACTAACACCCCAGGTTATGCATCATCTTACTAACACCCCAGGTTATACATCATCCTACTAACACCCCAGGTTACATATCTTACTAACACCCCAGGTTATACATCATCCTACTAACACCCCAGGTTATACATCATCTTACTAACACCCCAGGTTATACATCATCCTACTAACACCCCAGGTTACATATCTTACTATCACCCTAGGTTACACATCATCTTACTAACACCCCAGGTTACACATCATCTTACTAACACCCCAGGTTATACATCATCTTACTAACACCCCAGGTTATACATCATCTTACTAACACCCCAGGTTACATATCTTACTAACACCCCAGGTTACACATCATCTTACTAACACCCCAGGTTATACATCATCCTACTAACACCCCAGGTTATACATTATCTTACTAACACCCCAGGTTACATATCTTACTATCACCCCAGGTTACACATCATCTTACTAACACCCCAGGTTATACATCATCTTACTAACACCCCAGGTTATACATCATCTTACTAACACCCCAGGTTATAAATCATCTTACTAACACCCCAGGTTACATATCTTACTATCACCCCAGGTTACACATCATCTTACTAACACCCCAGATTATACATCATCTTACTAACACCCCAGGTTATACATCATCTTACTAACACCCCAGGTTCATCAGCTTACTAACACCCCAGGTTCATCAGCTTACTAACACCCCAGGTTATACATCAGCTTACTAACACTCCAGGTTATACATCATCTTACTAACACCCCAGGTTATACATCATCTTACTAACACCCCAGGTTATACATCATCTTACTAACACCCCAGGTTATACATCATCTTACTAACACCCCAGGTTATACATCATCTTACTAACACCCCAGGTTATACATCATCTTACTAACACCCCAGGTTATACATCATCTTACTAACACCCAGGTTATACATCATCTTACTAAAACCCCAGGTTATACATCATCTTACTAACACCCCAGGTTATACATCATCTTACTAACACCCCAGATTATACATCATCTTACTAACACCCCAGGTTCATCAGCTTACTAACACTCCAGGTTATACATCATCTTACTAACACCCCTGGTTCATCAGCTTACTAACACCCCAGGTTATACATCAGCTTACTAACACCCCAAGTTCATCAGCTTACTAACACTCCAGGTTATACATCATCTTAATAACACCCCAGGTTATACATCATCTTACTAACACCCCAGGTTATACATCATCTTACTAACACCCCAGGTTATACATCAGCTTACTAACACCCCAGGGTACTAGGAAAGCAGTTATTGTTTGACAACCACTGAGCTACAGAAGGAAAATATGTGACCCATAAACATCCTATGTACAACATTTTTACTGTTTATACAGTTTGTAATTTAAAGTACCAGGATTAAACTCACAAGTGAGTTGAAATACCAGAATTAAACTTTTTTGTAAGTTGAAATACAGTGGTCCCCCGAGTATCATAAAAACTTCACTCCAGAAGCCAGCTCAAGCGCCATTACCGAACGAATTTACTCCCTTAAGGAAAAATGTCACGTAGGTTAGTCTATTTCAGACCCCCAAAAATACACTTCCACAAGCACTTACAATATTATACTTACATAATTGCACGATTTCCGGGGTGTATGTAACTCGGGGGACCACTGTACTGGGAATGAAATTATTTCATAATTGGCTTGTGTTATTTATTGTTATAATTATTATACAGTCTCTCCTCACTTAACGACGGAGTTCCATTCCTAAGAGTAGTTTGGTTAACGAATTAGTTGTTAAGCGAGCAGCATACTGTACTGGTAGTGAGTTTGTGTCAACCATCTTTAGATATTGTTTTAATGTCACCTTTGCATCATTTATAACATATATTTATACAGTATAGTGTACTGTATATTGTAATGAACAGAATAGAGGAAATCAGCTCTAATATACATTACTTAAGTATGCACACTGGTCAGAGAGCTGGTCGTAAGTCCAAGCGGTCATTAAACGAGTACGTTGTTAAGTGAGGAGAGATTGTACTTGCAAATAAGCATTGAATGTGTGTGTGTGTTGTGTTATTTCAGATGCCAACATCTCAACAAGTTCAACAAATGAAGTGGAGTCTACAATGGTGCCTAACAAACCCTCCAATTGGGTCTCCCATTGCTCCTCCCGGGATGTTTATTGTAGTCGTCTCCCGCAACAAAATACTCTTCTTTGTAAGTATCTTATTTTGTGTGTGTCTTGGCTGGCCTCAGTAGCTTTGCATCTGCAATTTACATTGTAGATGCAATTAATGTTGGTGGTGGTATATAAAGGTGTATGTGCATGTATGCTCAAGTGTATACACATCCATGTGTATGTGTGAAGTAATGGTGGTGTCATTATGCAGGAAATAATCATTCAATTAATTAGAAAGCTTTGGTGCTATAACAGATATAATTGAGAGTGAAAGATGGCTGCTTTGCATTCTTTACTCATGTAGAAGAGTGCAAGTTAGGTGAATTAAGAGTTAAAAATGTGGAATGGGTGGAAAGAGGTGGAGTGGACTAATACAGGTTGACCATCGCTAATCCGTCATTATCGGGACCTGCAGGGTGCCAGATGAGTGATTTTGCCAGATTACAGAGTGGTTAGTTTAAAATACACTTAACTCAAAGGCGATGTTTATGCATCTGCGATTTCACCCAATTTCTTCCTATTTTTGGCCCATTCCATAGCTATTTCGCTAGTATTCCTTCTATTCTGTGGAGTGAGTACAAGAAACCACCTATTCACCTATTTCAGCTACACAATAAGGTGGTCAGAAATTGGTAATTTGGCCAATTTCACACAAATTTCAAGAAATGCCAATTTCAAAATAGGGTCTAGAATAAACAGTGCAGAGATTCCTGGCACTAAAATAACCTTTTCTCTGTTCGTTAGTCACGTCTCCAGGCCCCTCTTATATTACGCTTGCTTTCCATTTTGAATTTTTATTCACACAAAAAATAGAAGATTTACTATGCAGACTACTGCATTATTGTAATAATTGTATAAATAATGTTAACCCATTTGTGACTGCGTATTAGATTGGCCAGTTGGACATGTTGAACACTTGAGCATTGGCGAAAATCGAACATTTTCACTACTTTGAGGTCAACTTCAAGGTACTGTCTTTCACGAAACCAATCAAAATCGTATCTATTTCTGTAATATATCTTCCATTCTATCAAATGAGACAAAAAAAAGATAATAAAACCATAAAAACCTTACAAAAATATACCACAAAGTCGCTGTTTTACACCAAAAGCACGGTCACAGTTTTTTTCTCATTATGCACAACGTGCTGCAAGATTTTTTTTATATAGTGCACACTTACCACATAGCCCTATTCTCTCATATGTAGGCCCAAATTTACCAGTCACAGCTTATCTGAGTGGTCTGAGCTCATGGCGACCAACAGTGGCTTCAAAGCCACCTTATCTTCTATGGATAATGTACAGTGTATGTGCTTTACACAATGAGAAGCATTTCTTTCATTCGTTGGAACCATGGCTAGGGCTAAAAGTGAGCAGGTTATAACAATAAATGGAGAAAAAGAAATTGGAATGACTTATGCAGCAAGTAGCGCCACCAAACTGTAGCGGTAGGTTGGTGTGGCGACCCTGGAAATTTGAAATTATGCTAGCCGAAATTAGTGCTGGATTACTGATGGAACCGGATTAGTGATGGCCTACCTGTATTATAGGAAACAGGTCTGAAAGTATATTTGTGTGAGGTAGTATATTCATTCCTAGGTACGTAGTATGTTGGTAGACATCAACTACCCAGGGAGTTACTACCATCCTGCCAAGTAAGTGTAAAATGGAAGCCTGCAATTGTTTTACATGATGGTGTCTTTTTGTCTGTATCATAAACATGCAAGAGTTCAGGTATGTCATAAGAACATAAGAACATAAGAAAGGAGGAACACTGCAGCAGGCCTGTTGGCCCATACTAGGCAGGTCCTTCACAATCCGTCCCACTAACAGAATATTTGCTCAACCCAATTTTCAATGCTACCCAAGAAATAAGCTTTGACAATTCTACCCACTCATGCGCGAGTCCCACTCAAATCCAACCCCTCTCACTCATGAATTTATCCAACCTAAATTTGAAACTACCCAAGGTCCTAGCTTCAATAACCCTACTAGGCAGACTGTTCCACTCATCAACTACCCTATTTCCAAACCAATACTTTCCTATATCCTTTCTAAATCTAAACTTATCTAACTTGAATCCATTATTGAATCTCCCACCGAGGTAAGGTGACCCAAAAAGAAAGAAAATCCCCAAAATGAAAATACTTTCATCATCATTCAACACTTTCACCACACTCATACATAATCACTGTCTTTGCAGAGGCACTCAGATATGACAGCTGAGAATAAGTCCCTCCCAGCTGTCACTATCCCAGACCCCTCCTTTAAAGTGCAGGCATTGTACTTACCATTTCCAGGACTCAAGTCCAACTAAATCAATTAACTGGTTTCCCTGAATCCCTTCACAAAATGTTACCCTGCTCACACTCCAACAGCTCATCAGATCCCAAAAACCATTCATCTAAATTCACTCCTATCTAATACGCTCACACATGCTTGCTGGAAGTCCAAGCCCCTCGCCCACAAAACCTCCTTTACCCCCTCCCTCCAACCTTTTCGAGGACGACCCCTATCCCGCCTTCCTTCCCCTACAGATTTATACATTCTCCAAATCATTCTACTTTGATCCATTCTCTCTAAATGACCAAACCACCTCAACAAACCCATTTCAGCCCTCTGACAAATACTTTTAGTAACTCCACACCTTCTCCTAATTTCCACACTCCGAATTTTCTGCATAATATTTACACCACACATTGCCCTTAGACAGGACATCTCCACTACCTCCAGCCGCCTCCTCGCTGCATCATTTGCAACCCATGCTTCACACCCATATAAGAGTGTTGGTACCACTATACTTTCGTACATTCCCTTCTTTGCCTCCATGGATAACATTTTTTGTCTCCACAGATACCTCAACGCACCACTCACCTTTTTTTCTTCATCAATTCTATGGTTAACCTTATCCTTCATAAACCCATCCGCTGACACATCAACTCCCAAATATCTGAAAACATTTACTTCTTCCATAATCCCTCTCTCCAATGTGATATCCATTTTTTCCTTATTTAAATTGTTTGATACCCTCATCACCTTACTCTTACCTATTTTCACTTTCAACTTTCTGCCTTTACACACCCTCCCAAACTCGTCCACTGACCTTTGCAACTTTTCTTTAGAATCTCCCATAAGCACAGTATCATCAGCAAAAAGTAACTGTGTCAACTCCCATTTTACATTTAATTCCCCATAATTTAATCCCACCCCTCTCTCCAACACCCTAGCATTTACTTCTTTTACAACCCCATCTATAAATACAGTGGTCCCTCGGTTTTTGCCGAAAATTCGTTCCAGAATGCTGCTCAAGTGCCATTACCGAACGAATTTACTTCCTTAAGAAATAATGTCACGTAGGTTAGTCTATTTCAGACCCCCAAAAATACACTTGCAACAGCACTTACAAAAATACACTTACATAAATGTTCGAGTTTGGAGATGCACGAAAACCGAGGGACCACTGTATATTAAACAACCTTGGTGACATTACACATCCCTGTCTAAGACCTACTTTTACCGGGAAGTAATCTCCCTCTCTCCTACACACCCTAACCTGAGCCTCACTATCCTCATAAAAACTCTTTACAGCATTCAGTCACTTACTACCTATTCCATACACTTGCAACATTTACCACATTGCTCCCCTATCCACTCTATCATATGCCTTTTCTAAATCCATAAATGCAATGAAAACTTCCCTACCTTTATCTAAATACTGTTCACGTATATGCTTCACTTGAGCTACACATCCCCATTGTAAGTTCGAGGCATTAGTAAACGAGTACTTCGCTAAGTGAGGAGAGGCTGTACTACTAAATTTAAAAGGAGAAACTTTTGTTTTTTCTTTTGGGCCATCCTTCCTCGGTGGGATATGTCCGGTGTGTTGAAAGAAGAAAATATATTCATTGTGGGAGGTAACTCCCACTCTTTAATGTGGGAGTTACCCCTTTTTACTATGTTATAATGTTCTAAGTCATATGTTATAATGTTAAGTCAAATGTTATAATGTTCTAAGTCATATGTTATAATTTTAAGTCATATGCTATAATGTTTAAGCATATGAGAGCTCCTTGGAATTTGATGTGGGAAAGGAGTAGTAGTTTTATTTGATCTGATCATGAGGAAGAGTACCAAACCTGTAGTGTTACACAGTACCAAACCTGTAGTTTGCCAGGCACCTGAAATGCATCACACTGTTATACTTTTACTTTTGTACTGAAATAACTTTCTTTTAGTTCCAGTTAACAAGGATCAATGTGCAGTTACCACCCGAGACAGAGCCTCCAAATTTAATGTTGCCATTGGTATATGACAGCGTGAGCAACAAGACCCAGATGGCAGAGCGCCGTGATCACGGCAACATTCCTAGCATCACTGTGCAGGTCATCAATGATATCATGAGCCGTGCCATTGTACAGCCCAATGAGATGTGTCTCTATCCGTGTATTCGAGAGTTGCTCTGCAGCTTGAGTCTGGGTCCTGATGGTAATGCCGTAGCTACTCCACCATCGTCAGTAGGCCAGAGCACACCCACATCCTCAGGGGGCTCCGTACCTCAGTCGTTGGGGTCGCCCCACTTGACGTCTCCTCATATGGCCTCTCCACACACACCTGGTTCTTCTGGAACAACACCAACAGTCCAGTCGTCCATGGCATCTACAATGTCACAGAGTATGATCTCCTCATCCACAGGTACTGCCACTACCAATGTGGCCACACTCAACAACCCTAGCATGGTTTCTACAATGTCTTCGGGAACACACTTCAGTGGACCAAAACCAGTGTCTGCTGTAGGACATATGCAACCAACACTTGGCTCTATGGGACCTATGGGACCACAGGGTATGCAGAACATGCAAGGAGGTATGCAACCAAGCCACATGCAGCAGCCCATGACCTCTATGGCTGGAGGAATGATGCAAGCTGGACCACGAGGAATGCAGGGTGGACCATCAGCTGTACAGAGTGGACAGATGGGTGGTGGCCCTGGAGGCATGCAGGGTATGGCTATGGCAGGAGGTGGCATGCAGGGTGGACCAGGAGGCATACAAGGCCCTGGTAGTATTCAAGTTGGACCAGGGGGAATGCAAGGAGGTCCAGCAGGAATGCAGTCTGGTCCAGGAGGCATGCAGGGTGGAATGCAAGCAGGACCTGGAGGTAGACAAGGCGGATTCAGTGGAAACATGATGGGTCAGTTCAATCGCTAATTATGTGGTTAAAACCACATGTATATAGGTATAACACTCAAAAGTAAACAAGCTTTTATATATGCATTATCCACCATTTACAAGATGTTTGTGTGCTGTACCCAATATTGGATATGTGAGTTTAGTAAAAGGTATTAAAAGCAGTATTTTATTATGTTTATTTGCTTTATAAGTAATATACTTATTTTTTGAATCTTGCAAAAGATTTGTCAATGAGGAGCTGTTTAGTAAAAAAAAGGTCAGATTCCATAATTAGTTTTCATTTCTCCCTTTGTTAGTAATACAGATCTGTTGACAATGTTTACAATTTTATTGTGTGATCTTAAAATTTCCTTCATAGGTCAGACATGCCTTGAAGGATTTTTTTTTGTTGGATAGATGTTCTAAATGATATTTAAAGGTTTAATGCTGTAATTTTTTTTAGTGCATTGGCAGTCTTCCACCAAGGTTGGGAACCAAATAAACAAGGACACACCCTCACCCTCAATAGCTGTCTTGCTTGAAGTGTGTGAATAATGACAGTTCAGATAACTCTAAGCTGCAGTATCTCCAGCCCTCCTGTACAAACATTGTGTTTCTCATCTCTGGTATCAAGTCCAGCTAACTGGTTTCCCTGAATCCCTTCACACTCACCGTTGCTCACACTCCAGTAGTTCATCAAACCCTGAGATTCACTTGTATCACTCCGAACTAACATGATCACTCATGCTTTCTGGATGCTGAAGCCCCAATCATCTCTACTTCAATTCCTTCCATTTCCCCAGGTGCTGTATAACCCTTATGGGTTTCATGCTCCCCCATATTATGAGCTTCTACCACTTCAACCTCCTTCACCAATTTCCCTAAAAGAAGATGCCTTGATGTAGTTAAGTGGCTTTTGATCCAATTAATTGGCCCTATTCTTTTCCTTGCATTGAGCATAAATGATACCCATGCCCACATTCACTGTATGACCCCTATGGGTTTGGTGCTTTCCCAATTAATATAATGCTGTAAACCTTGATTAAAACGAGTTCTATATAGCACAGTTACAAAACTGGAATGAAAAACCTTAAATGTATGTACAGTGGACCCCCGGTTTTCGTCTGGTGTGGAAATCGTACAATTCGGTTTTCGAGCACTTTATTTGGCGAAATTTTCCCCCAGGTTTCCTACATCAGTAAGGAAATCATCCATATCAGACGTACCAGACTCAGTCTGCCTCTGTCTCTCGTTGAGTTAGCAATACTCCGCGTGTTCATCCATTGTTTTTTGTGCTTGTTTATTGATTGCGACTGTGAACTAAGCCACCATGGGTGCCAAAGAAGGTGAGAAACACGATAGAATTCAATTAAGAACTTGTAGCAAAATATGAAAGTGGCATACGTGTGGCCGAGCTCGCTAGGATGTATGGAAGTCAACATCAACAATCAGTTCCATCCTGGCAAAGAAAGCAGAAATCAAGGAAGCTGATGTTGCGAAAAGGGTAAATATGCTAACGAAACAGAGATCACAAACAATCGAGAATGTGGAGTTGTTGTTGTTGATCATAGTGCCAGTAAAAGACAAGAAGGGAAGTAACCCAGGATAGGGACTTGATACCTGAAGTCCTTATGGAAGGGGATTCCCCTTCCAAACAATAATCTCGACTCTCTCTCCCCTCCTAGCCTTCTTCCATACGCCAACAAGAGTCTTCAATAAAGGTATGTAATGTTCATTTATCATTAAAATTAGTCATTTATATTTATTTCTCATTGTTTTCTTTATGTAAAACTATAGTTATTCTCTATAAAATGTATTTTTTGTTAATATTTTTGGGTGTCTGGAACGGATACATCATCTCTTTTGGGAAATATTAGTACTTCGGTTTTCGTCCATTTCGGATTTCGGCCGACCTTTTAGAACAGATTAAGGACGAAAACCAGGGTATTACTGTAATTGATTTGTGCTGAAAAATCCCCAGAAAAAGTGTGATGTAGTTTGTGAGTGGCCGGAGTGAGGTGCCAAAAATCCAGGTGGGTGCATACTTAACAATTTTCCCCACTGTACTGGCTTGGGCAAAGCAAGCAACACCATTTGTTTATTGGGAAGTCTTGGCGATACCCCTCGTCTGCCCACGCACAATGTCAACAGTTAATTTTATAGATGTCCAGAGTAACTGATCCAGTGGATAGACCAAACGATTTTAAATACTACTATCACCCTAACCCATCTCTTGGATATTACCATCACCCTAACCCATCTCTTGGATACGTATTACCATCACCCTAACCCATCTCTTGGATATTACCATCACCCTAACCCATCTCTTGGATATTACCATCCTGTACTCTCCCAGAGCACTTTCACACCCATCATGTACTCTCCCAGAGCACTTTCACCCATCATGTACTCTCCCAGAGCACTTAAACACCCATGTACTCTCCCAGAGCACTTTCACACCCATCATGTACTCTCCCAGAGCACTTTCACACCCATCATGTACTCTCCATAGCACTTCCACACCCATCATGTACTCTACAAGAGCACTTTCACACCCATCATGTACTCTCCCAGAGCACTTTCACACCCATCATGTACTCTCCCAGAGCACTTTCACACCCATCATGTACTCTCCCAGAGCACTTCCACACCCACACAATATCTTCAACACAATCAAAATCATAATTATGTACCTTTCAATAAATACATACCTTTGATATACCTTTGAAGAGTTTCGAGAGTTTATCTACTCTCTGAGCCCGGCCATGGGCCAGGCTCGTCTGGTGCTTGCCTGGTCAACCAGGCTGTTGCTGCTGGAAGCCCGCTGCCCCACATATCCATCACAGCCTGGTTGATCTGGCACCCGGTGAAGATACTTGTCCAGTTTCCTCTTGAAGGCTTCTACACTGGTTCCAGCCGTGTTTTGGATATCTTCTGGTAAGATGTTGAATAGTCTGGGACCCCGGATGTTAATACAGTGCTCCTGTATTGTCCCCACCGCACCCCTGCTCCTCACTGGGTTTATTTTACACTTCCTCCCATATCTCTCACTCCAGTACTATGTTGTTATGGTAGTGTGCAGATTTGGGACCAGGCCCTCAAGTACTTTCCAGGTATATATTATCATGTATCTCTCCTCCGCTCCAATGAGTACATGTTCAAGACTTGAAGGCGTTCCCAATAATTTAGATGTTTCAATGGCTCAATGTGAGCCGTAAACGATCTCTGAATTTGTTCCAGCTCTGATATTTCTCCTGCCCTGAATGGGGCCATCAGCACTAAGCAGTATTCTAAGTGAGGGAGCACTAGCGATTTGAAGAGTGTCACCATTGGCTTTATTTTCCTTGTTTTGAAAGTTCTCAATACCCACAGATCAGCAGATCAGCAGATCAGCAGACATAATTAATCCCAAGTCCTTTACGTGTTCCTTTCGTTCTATGTGGTGACCCTCTTGAGTTTTGTATATAGTGTTCCTTTTGAGTTCTTCATTTTTTCCATACCTAAGCAGCTGAAACTTATCACCATTGAACATCATGTTGTTCTCCACTGCCACTGGAAGACCCTGCTTATGTCTTCTTGTAATTTTTCAGTGTCCTCTACCGTAGTGACTTTCATGCTTATTTTAGTGTCATCTGCAAATGATGATACAAAAGTGTGCTGGGTGTTTTTATCTATGTCTGCCATGAGGATGAGAAACAGCAGAAGTGCCAATACAGTGCCTTGGGGCACTGAGCTTTTGACCTCGCTGATGCTGGATCTAGCCCTGTTCACTACTACTTTTTGTGTTCTGTGTGTCAGGAACTCAAAAATCCATCTGCCTACCTTTCCCGTAATGCCTATGGCATTTGTTAAACGCCTTTGCAAAATCTGTGTAAATCACATCTGCGTTTTGGTCGTCTTCCAATGCCTCCGTAATTCTGTCATAATGGTTCAGCAGCTGTGACAGGCATGATCATCCCGCTCTAAAGCCATGCTGGTTCGGGTTATGTTGGTTGTGCTAGTCCATGAACTTTGTAATCTGCCGTCTCATCACTCTTTCAAAGATTTTTATGATGTGAGAAGTTAGGGCTACTGGTCTGTAATTTTTAGCTAGTGCTCTACTACCTCCCTTATGCAAAGGAGCTATGTCTGCACTCTTTAAGGCCTCCGGTATTTCACCTAGATCTAAGCTCTTTCTCCAAAGAATACTAAGGGCTCTTGCTAATGGTACTTTGCACTTCTTTATAAATAAAGCATTCCATGAATCTGGTCCAGGTGCTGAGTGAGTGGGCATGTTGTCCATTTCTTTTTCTAAATCTATGGGATTTGTACTAATGTCGGTTAGGTGGTCTGCGCGACCTTCTGCTGGAGTGAAAATATTTCTGCATTTTCTACCTTGCTGTCATTTAGTGGGTTGCTAAACATTGACTCATACTGTTCTTTTAGGATTTCACTTATTTCCTGTTCATCGTCAGTATACGAATCTCCTCTCAATAATGGTCAAATTCTACAGGTAGTTCTTAGCTTGGATTTTGCATAGGAATAGAAATATTGGGTTTCTTGCAATATCCTGTATTGCTCTTTGTTCCCTTTGTACTTCTTCTGTTAGGTATGACATCATAAGTTTTTGCTCTAATTCAGTGATCTCTCGGTTAAGGCTATCTCTCCTCTGTTGCAACATATTTGTGTTTTTCAACAATTCAGTAACCCGTTTCTTCTTCTGTACCATCTCCTACGCTCTCTCTATATCTGATCTTCTTCTGGGTTTCTCAATGGTACGTGCTTCATACATACCTTGCATGCTTTTGTATTCAGCTTCTCTAGGCACTGGTGGGGATTTAGGTGCTCATGTCTGATTCCCATGATATGTCTGATAGCTCTTGGTTTATTTTTTCCCAGTCAATTCTATGGTTATTAAAATTAAACTTACTGAACATCCGCCTCCAACATTAGTGCCGCAGTTCCTAACCCTGAGTTAATACTCGTTTGAACTTCTATGATGTTATGATCAGAGTATATTGTTTTTGTAACTGTTATATCTCTTGATTAATTCTCGTTGTTTGTGAATATCAAATCCAGGGTATTTTCATTTCTAGTGGATCAATTATCTGTTGGTTTAATGAGTACTTTTCACAAAGCCTCATTAGTTCCCTGGTATGTGCCTGTTGAGCCAGGGTGCTTCCAGGAGATATTTCTGGTATAACATTATGTTGCCTCATCTTCCATTTTACATGAGGGAGATTAAAATCTCCAAGGAGTAAAAATGTTTGGGGTGGGATTCCTAGCCTATCCAGATAGCTATCTATCTTCCTTAACTGATCAGTGAATTCCTCTGCAGTTGCTGATGGTGGTTTGTATACTAGGATAATTACTAGATTCCTACACA
>WNWK01022705.1:0-7500 GCA_009830355.1 Cherax destructor
AAGTGGAGCGACTGGATCACCCTGCTGAACACCCTCAGAGGAGGGAATTTCATGTTCCCCAAACAAAAGAGTCGAGGGTTTGCTGTAGCCAGCTGAAATGAAGGGAAAGAGACTGGGGAACCGATCCCGAACGGCTGGCAAGACCACATCTCTCTTCACCATATTAAAGGCATTTCTAAAGTCAAGTTTGACTACGGCCTTGTCTTCTGATAGGTCCCTGATGTAGGCCCTTGCCGCATGAGCTGCGGCTTCACTGCCTTGAGAGACCCCAAAGCCCAGTTGGTGTGGCTGGAGTAAACTGGCAGCTTCTAGGCGAATGTTTCTTACTGCTGCTTTGGCAACGAGACGGCGAAGGGTGTTACCAACAGCAATGGGTCTGATTCCCCCATCCTTCTTCTTCAAAGCGCATAATGAGGCTCCAAAAAAGAAAGGTTTAATTTCTTCTGGGATTCGCCCAGCCAGGCAGTTGTTGACAAAAGTTGTTAATTCGGTGAGGAGAATTGATGCAGATGCTCCGAGTACTGGATTTACCATCTCTTTGAGGTGTTGTGGTCGAATTCCAGTGTAACCTCCTGCAGATCCTGCTGGAAATGACACTATCGCCTTATACACTTCTGATACTGGCAAAATTAATTGTTCAGTGATGGGGTCTCCTTCAGGGTTGTTGTTGATAGCTATGGTGTCCCTTGTTGGATGCTTGTCTCTTAGTGCTTGAGCTGTGGTCTCATCTTTGGGAGCTACAGTGTCGTCACTTGTAATTATTCTGATTGCTCCCACTGTGTTGCCTTCTTCGATTTTTTTGCTAACCTGTGCGCAAATTTTCTCGTTTTCACTGGAATTTTTCTTTGGTCTACCTCTGTGATTCCTGCGATGGTGGGGCAGAGGGACACAATTATCTGTTCTTGGGTAGTTGCGCACCGCCTTGATGACTGAAGTGGTTAGCAGTTTGCCTCGTCGTTCAGGAACGGCAAGACAAACATTGCCAAACAGAAGCAGGTTGCGCCATGCTTTAATGGTGCCTCGGGCTTCTAAATTGGTGGAGCCTCCATTCACCTGCTTAAGAAGGTCTGTGAATTTCCCTGCTGCATATGGGCGAGCTGCTTTAGGAATGTGGGATAGGGTACTGCTAGCAGTGGATTTGAATGCCAGCAGAAGGTTTTCGCAAGAGAGGAGGTTGCCATTGGGATTGACATCTGCCTGTGGAGGCTGTGGGTTGCTCTCTGCTGGGGGCCTATGTGATCCTGCACACCCATTGTGTGCACGAATAAGGCCATCTCTGTTGCGTGCTCGAAACTCTCCACACACCTGACATGTGCCTCTTCTTTCATTGTTGGGTGCACCATTTCCCTGGCTTTGTGGCTGGCTGGCTGCATCATCTGCCATACCTCAAACTGTGTGGTAAGCCGTAGGGAAAATGGCACATGACACATACCAAATGTGGTTCTGGTGGTGGTGGTTGAGCATAGGGTTTCCCGTCCTTGAGGTGGGCAGTGGGGGGAGAGGGAGGAATGGGGGATGTGTGATAAGGTAGGCCGGCCGGACGCGTCACTATAACAACACTGTATGACCGACACACCGCTATATACCACACATGCTATGCGCATACCGTGCGCATGCTAAACACATGCTATGCAATATACACTATATATATATATATATATATATATATATATATATATATATATATATATATATATATATATATATATATATTATATATATATATATATATATATATATATATATATATATATATATATATATATATATATATATATATATATATATATATATATATATATATACATATCAGTTTGTATTAAAAACTTTTAATTGTTTTTTCCTTTACAATGAACACACGACCCGTTGTCTGTTGCACGCTCTTCATCGACAGTTATGTATGCCCTTGCAAAGGTATACCTCATGTGATTTGTCTGTAGTTACCTCGTGTCTGCAATATATATATATATATATATATATATATATATATATATATATATATATATATATATATATATATATATATATATATATATATATATATATATATATATATATAAGTGTCATGTAACAAAATTTATTTTGGGTATCAAAAATTGTTGTGGGTCTCTGATCAATATAAATTATTGATTTATATAATTCTTAACAAGGCATGTTTTAGCCATAAGCCTATTAGTGATATATATTTTGTTAATTTATTATTATAAGCTGAATTTACAGAGCTATATTTCACGCAATTTCCTAATTATTTTAATCTTATAATCGTCTCAAATCAAAGTCACTTTTTTCATGACAGAAAAATAATATTGTAACTTCTACCATTTGTTTTCTTTCTCTCTCTCTCTTCTATCTCTCTCTCTATTATATAATATATATATATATATATATATATATATAATATATATATATATATATATATATATATATATATATATATATATATATATATATATATATATATATATATATATATATATATATATATATATATATATATATTATAAAACGTTAATTTTCAGATGAATGTAACAAAGAGTTTTCGTTCTTTGAATTTACTGGTGACTGTTTAACATAACCAGTCAGCTACTCTCTCTGACAGCCAGTCCCTCAACGTGTCAGCTACTCTCTCTGACAGCCAGTCCCTCAACGTGTCAGCTACTCTCTCTGACAGCCAGTCCCTCAACGTGTCAGCTACTCTCTCTGACAGCCAGTCCCTCAACGTGTCAGCTACTCTCTCTGACAGCCAGTCCCTCAACGTGTCAGCTACTCTCTCTGACAGCGAGTCCCTCAACGTGTCAGCTACTCTCTCTGACAGCCAGTCCCTCAACGTGTCAGCTACTCTCTCTGACAGCCAGTCCCTCAACGTGTCAGCTACTCCCTCTGACAGCCAGTCCCTCAACGTGTCAGCTACTCCCTCTGACAGTCAGACAGAGAGTCAGCTAATTAATCAGTTAACCAGGTAGTCAGTCAGTTAACTACCCAGTTATATAGCTAGTCAACAGCACGGCAACGAGTCATTAAACCAATCAGCCAGCAATCCAGGAAGTCGGCAAGCCACCTAGCAAGCAAGCCAACCAATTAATCAAAGAGCCAATCAGTCAACAAGCAAACAATCCATAAAGCCAGCCAGCCAACCAGCCAGCCATCCAGCCAGCCAGCCAGATATTTCAGAGCCACATAAGAAGTAAAATGACAATAAAGGACTAAATAAGATTCAATAATTATTACAGTTAACTAACAATGACAGGGAGGTTTGAGAACCTCTGAACACGAGGTTCAAGGATGTGTTCACTGACAACCCAAGAACATGGTAAGAAACGGGAAGAAATGGACGAGCAATAGAGGCTAGAGGAAGATAAAGCAGTACTGGATGAACTAAAGAGTTCCCTGAAGAAATGAGATATAACTAAATACTGGAAACAGAAACAATATCACTCTGGGTGATCCAGGTACTGTAGAACTAACAATAAAAACTTGATTTGCAACGTGTGGGGTTCCCCTCACATTACCTTGGGTACTGCAAGAATTGCAGGAACTGTGTGATAGAATATCAGGTACGTACAATAAGTAAACAGAATGGAGCCATTACCAAATAACTAGAAAACTGCAAAAATAATTCCAGACATATAAAAATAGGGAACCAGAGAGGAATCGCTGCACTATAGACCAGCATTACTAACATACTAGCTAGACCAGCATCATTGACTAACATACTAGCTAGACCAACATCATTGACTAACATACTAGCTAGACCAGCATCACTTACTAGCATTCTAGTTAGACCAGCATCACTGACTAGCATACTAGCTAGACCAGCATCACTTACTAGCATTCTAGTTAGACCAGCATCACTGACTAACATACTAGCTAGACCAGCATCATTGACTAGCATACTAGCTAGACCAGCATCATTGACTAGCATACTAGCTAGACCAGCATCACTGACTAGCATACTAGTTAGACCAGCATCACTTACTAGCATTCTAGTTAGACCAGCATCACTGACTAGCATACTAGCTACACCAGCATCACTTACTAGCATTCTAGTTAGACCAGCATCACTGACTAGCGTACTAGCTAGACCAGCATCACTTACTAGCATTCTAGTTAGACCAGCATCACTGACTAGCATACTAGCTAGACCAGCATCACTTACTAGCATTCTAGTTAGACCATCATCACTGACTAGCATACTAGCTAGACCAGCATCACTTACTGGCATTCTAGTTAGACCAGCATCACTGACTAGCATACTAGCTAGACCTGCATCACTTACTAGCATTCTAGTTAGACCAGCATCATTGACTAGCATACTAGCTAGACCAGCATCATTGACTAGCATACTAGCTAGACCAGCATCACTGACTATCATACTAGCTAGACCAGCATCACTGACTAGGATACTAGCTAGACCAGCATCACTGACTAGGATACTAGCTAGACCAGCATCACTGACTAGCATACTAGCTAGACCAGCATCACTGACTAGCATTCTAGTTAGACCAGCATCACCGACTAGCATACTAGCTAGACCAGCATCACTGACTAGGATACTAGCTAGACCAGCATCACTGACTAGCATTCTAGTTAGACCAGCATCACTGACTAGCATACTAGCTAGACCAGCATCACTGACTAGGATACTAGCTAGACCAGCATTACTGACTAGGATACTAGCTAGACCAGCATCACTGACTAGCATACTAGCTAGACCAGCATCATTGACTAGCATACTAGCTAGACCAGCATCACTGACTAGGATACTAGCTAAACCAGCATCACTGACTAGGATACTAGCTAGACCAGCATCACTGACTAGCATACTAGCTAGACCAGCATCACTGACTAGGATACTAGCTAAACCAGCATCACTGACTAGGATACTAGCTAGACCAGCATCACTGACTAGCATACTAGCTAGACCAGCATCACTGACTAGCATTCTAGTTAGACCAGCATCACTGACTAGCATACTAGCTAGACCAGCATCACTGACTAGCATTCTAGTTAGACCAGCATCACTGACTAGGATACTAGCTAGACCAGCATCACTCACTAGGATACTAGCTAGACCAGCATCACTGACTAGCATTCTAGTTAGACCAGCATCACTGACTAGCATACTAGCTAGACCAGCATCACTGACTAGCATTCTAGTTAGGCCAGCATCATTGACTAGCATACTAGCTAGACCAGCATCATTGACTAGCATACTAGCTAGACCAGCATCACTGACTAGGATACTAGCTAGACCAGCATCACTGACTAGCATACTAGCTAGACCAGCATCACTGACTAGGATACTAGCTAGACCAGCATCACTGACTAGGATACTAGCTAGACCAGCATCACTGACTAGCATACTAGCTAGACCAGCATCACTGACTAGGATACCAGCTAGACCAGCATCACTGACTAGCATTCTAGTTAGACCAGCATCACTGACTAGCATACTAGCTAGACCAGCATCACTGACTAGGATACTAGCTAGACCAGCATCACTGACTAGCATACTAGCTAGACCAGCATCACTGACTAGGATACCAGCTAGACCAGCATCACTGACTAGCATTCTAGTTAGACCAGCATCACTGACTAGCATACTAGCTAGATCAGCATCACTGACTAGCATTCTAGTTAGGCCAGCATCATTGACTAGCATACTAGCTAGACCAGCATCATTGACTAGCATACTAGCTAGACCAGCATCACTGACTAGGATACTAGCTAGACCAGCATCACTGACTAGCATACTAGCTAGACCAGCATCACTGACTAGGATACCAGCTAGACCAGCATCACTGACTAGCATTCTAGTTAGACCAGCATCACTGACTAGCATACTAGCTAGACCAGCATCACTGACTAGTATACTAGCTAGACCAGCATCACTGACTAGCATACTTGCTAAGGTGTTAGAACGCTTAATAACAAGTACATATCATCTGGTTAACCCTCTAATTGCTGGTAAAAACTTACAACTGATACAACATGTAAAGAAATTTGAGAATATGCTAAACTTTGAGAGGAAACTGGTGCGAGAATTTAGGAAAGGAACTACAAGGAAAGACAACAGGGCTAGAGGAGACATTATCTAAACGTTCAAAATACTCTCGGAATTAGAGTACATAAGTTGTGAAGAAAGGGAGCTAGGAATAATACATTACAATATGTGTAACACAAAATCAACAGTATCATGGTTGTAGGTAGAATGAGCTAGATTGAGTGGTTGTGAAGGCAGTAGTTTCAGAAGTACGTAGAGCATTACTGATATACATTAATCAGGCTGAGTGACATTTAAAAGGCAGGGGTCAGGAGCTATGACTCGACCCTTGTAACAACCAGATGGGCACACATGTTTCCCGGGGTTTATTTCCGTATATACACAAAAGTGGGTTCCCCTTCCACTTTTCTACACAACAGTACAAACACCAGAAAAATCGTTGATCTCCTGGTGTGGCTGAGGGCAGCCAGCCAGGGCAACTGCTGTTGTTGTTGCTCAAGTATTTTCCTTCTTTTCTCTAGCAAGGAAAAATAATATATAAACAAAACAAGTAAAAGGCACAGTGGGGTGATGTGTACCGTTTTTCATCTCTTGTCTTTTTGTTGAGAACTTTTGTTGAGTTGTCGACTGTATGAGGACTCTACTGGACATAAGTCACTTTGTTTAACTTTTATGTCCAAGGTAGCATGGTGACACTATCTAGATGATGTGTCCAGGATAGCATGGTGACTCCATCTAGATTATGTGTGCAGGATAGCATGGTGACTCCATCTAGATTATGTGTCCAGGGTAGCATGGTGACTCCATCTACATGATTTGTTCATGGTAGCATGGTGACTCCATCTAGATGATGTGTCCATGGTAGCATGGTGACTCCATCTAGATGATGTGTCCAGGATAGCATGGTGACTCCATCTAGATTATGTGTGCAGGATATCATGGTGACTCTATCTAGATTATGTGTCCAGGGTAGCATGGGGACTCCATCAACATGATTTGTTCATGGTAGCATGGTGACTCCATCTACATGATGTGTCCAGGATAGCATGGTGACTCCATCTAGATGATGTGTCCAGGATAGCATGATGACTCCATCTAGATGATTCTGCATGCCATTAAGTCTGCATAGTTTGGTCTTCCTTTGTAATGGGTCACGAGCTGTGGCTAGGCTTCTCTTGATGATGTCATTAGCCTTACGAGCCGTGAGTTCTTCTCCTGTTATCCACGGCAGGTGAGATTGCGTAGGCTAAATTGGTCTGCTGATGTTCTGCTGCAGATACACTTGTGTCCTGTGAGGATAGGTGCGGCGAGGCAAGGGCTACACCATTAAAAATGGTTAGAAAGTGCCCAGGAAGAAATTTGAGACAGCCATTAAGGAAATCCCCAGCCTGAGCTGTAACAGCTAGAAGCGACCTCACTCCAGCGTAAGCTTTAATAGCCAGGAAGCGACCTCAGTTCTTCCCGGAAACATTCTCAGGCACGTATGTAAATAAGAC
>WNWK01022705.1:12500-32092 GCA_009830355.1 Cherax destructor
ATGTAAGCAAGTCTACTCACAGGGCTGTATGCACTCTTGTTGCCACTCCTCGTGGAAGAATTAACAGAACCATGTTGAGTTTAGCATAGGAATTAACACCTGGGTTTCTACATTACAAACAGAACTGCTTGCCATCCTAATGACACTAAATAATAATCCTGATTCTTTATTAATTTCTGATTCTGTCGACATTGAATGCACTTACCTCGGTAAATAACAAACTTATAACAGAAGCCAAGTATATACATTTCAAAATCAAAGAAAGGAATTAATGTGCAAGTCCTATGGATTCGACTTCACATTGTGTTATTCCTAAATAATAAAGCTGAATTATTTTGAATTATTATGAATAATATGAGGCGCTAAATACTGAATTTGAATGGCATAGAAATACAGTTAGAAGTCTGAAGAGATCTTCAACCCACTACGATAACATGAACGTATATAACAGAGAAACCTGAGTAGAGCTATAATCCACTATAATATAAATATAGCTAAGCATATTTATAGAGCAACTTGCAATGTAAACTCATTGATGTCGAAGTAGCCTTTCCTAGTCTTGGTCACAAGTACTTTCGTCAGTTTAATATACTGTACATTGTTAATATACTGTACATTGTCAATATACTGTACATTGTTAATATACTGTACATTGTTAATATACTGTACATTGTTAATATACTGTACATTGTTAATATACTGTACACTGTTAATATACTGTACATTGTTAATATACTGTACATTGTTAATATACTGTACATTGTTAATATACTGTACATTGTTAATATACTGTACATTGTTAATATACTGTACATTGTTAATATACTGTACATTGTTAATATACTGTAGTGTTAATATACTGTACATTGTTAATATACTGTACATTGTTAATATACTGTACATTGTTAATATACTGTATATTGTTAATATACTGTACATTGTTAATATACTGTACATTGTTAATATACTGTACATTGTTAATATACTGTAGTGTTAATATACTGTACATTGTTAATATAATGTACATTGTTAATATACTGTATATTGTTAATATACTGTACATTGTTAATATACTGTACATTGTTAATATACTGTACATTGTTAATATACTGTACATTGTTAATATACTGAGTATGTGAAAATAGAACTCGGTGAATAGATAGTTAAGATGTACTACATACACTATGTCTAGAGCAGCTTTATTTAGACCCAGAGTCTAGGAATCTATTGTTAGTTGACTGAAAGATACGAGTCGGGGTCAGGAGCTGAAGCTCAACCTTAGCAGACAACTCCGTAAGCGTACATGATGTAGGTAGTACAATCTCTTCCTTTCTCTTAAACCCTATCTTCTCTCCTTCCCTCTCTTTCCTTCCTTCCTTACCTTCCCTCTCTCCCGTCCCCTCCCTCCATCTCTCTTTTTCTCACCTCCCTCAAACCTTCTGTCCCACACACAGGAAATTGCGAGGCAAGACAAGATTGGTGAGAGATATAGGAGGTCTTCAGCCGGATTCTTAGCTACGAACGGTCATTACTTACGCGTCCTGGCTCGCTGAAGAACACCTTCAAGTGGATCCACATTCTCGAGATTCTTAGTCAATGAATCCGGATACTGACGTGCTGGTGGGCGAACATTTCCTCCCTAATTGGGGGTATAAGAACGCCTCTCAGTGAATCTGGAATTATCAGAGAAGAGAGCGGTGATTTTTTTTTTTTTTTTTGCACAAGTCGAAGATTTAAAAACTTATATATATTTTTTTCAGCTTTAATGTAATTGGAGGTGCAAGAATGCATTTAAAAAGACTGGATTTTTTTAGAGCTTTTTTGATTAAAAATCTCCCTCTGGAAGATGATTTAATCCGCTCCTTATTTATTCCGAGTTTCACAGAAACTCAAACACGATTGAAACTGGAATGTTACGTGAATACTGTCAAGGTGGAGTAAAAGTGGATACTTATATTACCAACAATGTTTCTCTCACACAGTGGATACTTATATTACCAACAATGTTTCTCTCACACAGTGGATACTTATATTACCAACAATGTTTCTCTCACAGTGGATACTTATATTACAACAATGTTTCTCTCACAGTGGATACTATTACAACAACGTTTCTCTCACAGTAGATACTATTACAACAATGTTTCTCTCACAGTGGATACTATTACAACAATGTTTCTCTCACAGTGGATACTATTACAACAATGTTTCTCTCACAGTGGATACTATTACAACAACGTTTCTCTCACAGTGGATATTATTACAACAATGTTTCTCTCACAGTGGATACTTATATTACCAACAATGTTTCTCTCACAGTGGATACTATTACAACAACGTTTCTCTCACAGTGGATACTATTACAACAATGTTTCTCTCACAGTGGATACTATTACAACAATGTTTCTCTCACAGTGGATACTATTACAACAATGTTTCTCACACAGTGGATACTATTACAACAATGTTTCTCTCACACAGTGGATACTATTACAACAATGTTTCTCACACAGTGGATACTATTACAACAACGTTTCTCTCACAGTGGATACTATTACAACAATGTTTCTCTCACAGTGGATACTATTACAACAATGTTTCTCTCACAGTGGATACTATTACAACAATGTTTCTCACACAGTGGATACTATTACAACAATGTTTCTCTCACACAGTGGATACTATTACAACAATGTTTCTCACACAGTGGATACTATTACAACAATGTTTCTCACACAGTGGATACTATTACAACAACGTTTCTCTCACAGTGGATACTATTACAACAACGTTTCTCTCACAGTGGATACTATTACAACAATGTTTCTCACACAGTGGATACTATTACAACAACGTTTCTCTCACAGTGGATACTATTACAACAATGCTTCTCACACAGTGGATACTATTACAACAATGTTTCTCTCACACAGTGGATACTATTACAACAACGTTTCTCTCACAGTGGATACTATTACAACAATGTTTCTCTCACAGTGGATACTATTACAACAATGTTTCTCTCACAGTGGATACTATTACAACAATGTTTCTCTCACAGTGGATACTATTACAACAATGTTTCTCTCACAGTGGATACTATTACAACAATGTTTCTCTCACACAGTGGATACTATTACAACAACGTTTCTCTCACAGTGGATACTATTACAACAATGTTTCTCTCACAGTGGATACTATTACAACAATGTTTCTCTCACAGTGGATACTATTACAACAACATTTCTCTCACAGTGGATACTATTACAACAATGTTTCTCTCACAGTGGATACTATTACAACAATGTTTCTCTCACAGTGGATACTATTACAACAATGTTTCTCTCACAGTGGATACTATTACAACAATGTTTCTCACACAGTGGATACTATTACAACAATGTTTCTTTCACAGTGGATACTATTACAACAATGTTTCTCTCACAGTGGATACTATTACAACAACGTTTCTCTCACAGTGGATACTATTACAACAATGTTTCTCTCACAGTGGATACTATTACAACAATGTTTCTCTCACACAGTGGATACTATTACAACAACGTTTCTCTCACAGTGGATACTATTACAACAATGTTTCTCTCACAGTGGATACTATTACAACAATGTTTCTCTCACAGTGGATACTATTACAACAATGTTTCTCTCACAGTGGATACTATTACAACAATGTTTCTCTCACAGTGGATACTATTACAACAATGTTTCTCACACAGTGGATACTATTACAACAATGTTTCTTTCACACAGTGGATACTATTACAACAATGTTTCTCTCACAGTGGATACTATTACAACAACGTTTCTCTCACAGTGGATACTATTACAACAATGTTTCTCTCACAGTGGATACTATTACAACAATGTTTCTCTCACATAGTGGATACTATTACAACAACGTTTCTCTCACAGTGGATACTATTACAACAATGTTTCTCTCACAGTGGATACTATTACAACAATGTTTCTCTCACAGTGGATACTATTACAACAATGTTTCTCTCACAGTGGATACTATTACAACAATGTTTCTCTCACAGTGGATACTATTACAACAATGTTTCTCACACAGTGGATACTATTACAACAATGTTTCTCTCACAGTGGATACTATTACAACAATGTTTCTCTCACAGTGGATACTATTACAACAATGTTTCTCTCACAGTGGATACTATTACAACAATGTTTCTCTCACAGTGGATACTATTACAACAATGTTTCTCTCACAGTGGATTCTATTACAACAATGTTTCTCTCACAGTGGATACTATTACAACAACGTTTCTCTCACAGTGGACTTTATCAAGTCAGTAGATAATAAATGAAGGGGAGTATATATACATGTACGGGCAAAGAAAAGTGAGGTGCGTGAGAGCATCTTAAGGCGAGGAACACTGTAGGGTGTACATCACATATATCGTGTATACCATGTGTACTGCAGGGTGTACACCATGTGTACTGCAGGATGTACACCGTGTATACTGCAGGATGTACACCATGTGTACTGCAGGGTATACACCGTGTATACTGCAGTGTACACCGTGTATACTGCAGAGTGTACACCGTGTGTACTGTAGGCTGTACACCTGACTATGTTGGCTTGTGGACGCCTGGACAACTTGCAGTATAGTGTAAGCTAAGGTTTTGCTAATATGAAAGTATCCTGAATCAATTTCATCGTGTTAGTGGTGATGATTTCACTGGATTTCTGGATATTGAGGTACAAAAAGCGACCATTGCAGCCTCTAGGCAGTCTTGTCTGTGAAGAGGATCTTTAATTACCACCATGGCTTCCCATTTCAGCCCTGGCTGGGACAAATTATATGTTGGAGAGACGACATAAAGTATGGGACATCGCCTCAAATAAGACAAATATACTCCTGAAGCCTGGAAGACAAGAACAAACGGTGTGTTGCTCACCGTAGTTCGCGTGGCCATCTGATGAAGTGGGAAGACAGGATCGTAATCGAAGATCCTCTTCTACAAAGATGCTGCTTCGAGGCTGCATTGATCACCGCCCAGAAGTCCTGTAGTATTACTTAGAAGTAAGTTGACAAGACGCATAAAACACACTAGGTCTTTATTACAAAGAGATTGCGGCTAGTGAGATAACTGGAGGATATGACGTAAGAATCTCTTGAAGGGAGATAAACAGATGCAGTCAACTGGGTCCCCAAATTGACGTTCGTACGTCGCGACGCTGAAGTTGCAAGAACACATCTGTCTTCATCCGGATTATCAAAATACTTAGGTGAACTTTCTCTTGGATTAGGGAATAAAAAACGCAGCTAACCGGCTCACAAGTTAAGGCTCCTTAACTGTGTATGTTCGCTCATCCGAAATCTGCGAGAACGGTTACTGAGTACTTATCGATCCAGCTAAGTTTACCTCAGTTCTGAGACATCAGTAACTGAGGAAGGAACTTCAGCGAATAAATCTGTGGAAATCCGAATGAATGAAGCAAATTTCATGAACGGACGAACTCTTTGTATTTCCGATTATTTAAATCTGGTCACAAATCCCCGTCTCAAGAAGAAATGTCAGAAAACCCGGATTTATTGTTCTCTTCGTCAATCAATATAAAATAATAACTTCTGAAGGCATAAGGATATCTGAATTTTGAAAGACTGTTTTTGTACTATTCTTACTACTTATACTATCACCACTGCTACTACTAGTGGTGGTAGTAGTTTTTGTTGTTGTTCTTTCTGCTGTTGATGATATCCTGTTCCTGCTGCTGCTGATCCTCCTCCTCCTCTTCTTCTTCCTCCTTCTCCTCCTCTTCTTTTTCCTCCTCATCCTCTTCTTCCTCCTCATCCTTCTCTTCTTCCTCCTCCTCCTCTTCCTCCTTCTCCTCTTCTTCCTTCTCCTCTTCCTCTTCCCCGTGTTCGGACGTGTCTCCAGCTTGTATATCGCTCCTGGAAATTAGACTTGGCCTCAACTTCGTCAAACTCACCACACCAGTGACTAATATAAAGTTTGTCAGTCCTCCTTCAAATAATCTGTATTTATTCCATACTTTATCAAGGTTACCACCTTTATATTTTTAGAAAATTACATTATTTTAGTGTTTAAATTATTTTTTTTCTGGATTATTGGAATGATTTATATTTGTTTTGTTATTACTGCAGTCAATAAACATTATTAAAATTTTAATGGTCAGTTATTATTATTATTATTATTATTTTAAAGTGCTAAACTCGTTTTAAATATCTAATTATATTAATGCTTGCTGTTTTGTAGATTGCTGTCATATTGACTCTTCCTCTCTCTCTCCCTCCCTTGTTCTTTCTCACCTCTCCCTCCCTTCCTCCGCCACATTTCAGCTCTCTTCCTACCTTTCTCTTTCTCAATCTCCCTCCCTTTTCCTGAACGAAAAGTTTAGAGTGGTTGGATGTGACAAGTGAAGTTCTCCAGGGATCAGTTCTTGGTCCAGTCTTCTTCACAATATACATAAATATTCTCGAGGTGAGGCCAGCATCTAGTACAGCAAAATTTGCAACAATTTGGGAACAATAATGCAGCATCAAGAGCAGACCGAGTGTTCAGAGTGATCTGGACACGTTAACGTTGTGATCAGAGTGATCACAGTGATCTGGACATGTTAGGGTTGTGATCAGAGTGATCACAGTGATCTGGACATGTTAGGGTTGTGATCAGTGTTCAGAGTGATCTGGACAGGTTAGTGTTGTGATCAGTGTTCAGAGTGATCTGGACAGGTTAGGGTTGTGATCAGTGTTCAGAGTGATCTGGACATGTTAGGGTTGTGATCAGTGTTCAGAGTGATCTGGACAGGTTAGTGTTGTGATCAGAGTGTTCAGTGTTTTGCACCAAGGTAACCAAAGCAAGAGAAAAAAAGGACTTTGGAGTAATTATAAGGAACGACCTCTAGGTAACAAGTAATGTTTATGTGCGGGCACCAAGGCTAACAATACAATGTCTACAAACTTCTAACACTTGATACCATATTGACTTTGTAATGCACTTGTTAGACCACATCATTAATATATCGTTCAGTTTTCTCTCAAAATTTTATACAAGAGGATGACAGACCGGAGAAGAGCTTCCAAATACGGACCATCACAGAGGAAACAAATAATATGAAGAAACAAGCAAACGTCTCAACCTTTTCTCTTTTAGGACAGGGAGACTACGAGGTCTCACTGAAACCTTTCAGATTTTGCTACACTCTGACATAAAGGTCTATTTGAAGTGCAAAACAAGTCAATAACTCGACACAATGAAATAAAACTGTGAAGAAAGAGATGCAGACACGAACGCATGTAAAGATTATTTGGCAAATTGAATTATAGCAAGAAAGTACCCGCTGAAGTTGTAGGAGTACAGAAAATACAGTCACTTAAGAACCAGCATTTTGCAGCCTAGGATTCAACTAGATGCTATGCTGGGGAAATTGTAATCAACGGATTCTTGACATTAGTCCAATAACCACATCAAGACGAACAGCTAACAATAAGCCACCCAAGTCAATAACAACAGCTGAAGTAGTGATGGTCATGCGGGTGGTGCTCCACCATCTGCACCACAGAATCCAGAAGTAGAACTAGTGGGTACTAAAAGTAGAACTAGTAGGTACTAGAACTAGTGGGTACTAAAAGTAGAACTAGTAGGTACTAGAACTAGTGGGTACTAAAAGTAGAACTAGTAGGTACTAGAACTAGTGAGTACTAAAAGTAGAACTAGTAGGTACTAGAACTAGTGGGTACTAGAAGTAGAACCACTGGTTCACACACCTCTGTGAGTAGTAGTCGAGTAGTAAGAGTAGTTGTGGTAGGAATAGTGCTAATAAGTAGAGGTAGTTACAGCCCGTCTCTTAAATCCATTTCCATATCTTATGTATATATCATACCTTTTTTCCAATATGATATGGCATATTTCCCCGCCATCCCTATTTAATGCTGGCAATGGGAGCAAGGAGTGGAGAGTGGGGAGAGAGCCTTCTAGTTTACTATTTTTGCCTCAAACTTCTAGAAAATATAAGAGTCCTTATTCAAGACATCACTAGATAGTCCCTGTCAGTACACAGTGACGGTGTGGACTTCACTGCTGTCTGTCATTCCTCTGTTCCAACTCTCTCTCTCTTCCCTTCCCTACCTCCCTCCCACCCACCTTTTCACTCTCCCTCTCCCTCCCTCCCTCTTTCCCTCTCTCTGGGGTGTCTACGAACACCAATGCACAGAAATATTTTGGTTGTCGCAGAGAGAAGACTTTGCGATTTGTTTCAGTTTATTCCAGCAAAAAACTGAGAGTTCGTGATTTTTCCAGCTGCGATATATTCTGATTGAATGATGTTTTGTTATTGTTGCAATTGTTTGTTGCTTTTGTTTTCAAGTGTGTGTGTGTGTGTGTGTGCTGTACACACACACACACACATCGTGCCGAATAAGAAAAACCGGCGAGTTAGGCCTAAAAAACAAGGACATTTTCTGCCGAAACAGCAGTGATTTTTCCATAAATATGCAAAAATCAATGTATATATATATATATATATATATATATATATATATATATATATATATATATATATATATATATATATATATATACGTTATCCATGGAGGCAAAGAAGGGAATGTACGAAAGTATAGTGGTATCAACACTCTTATATGGGTGTGAAGCATGGGTTGCAAATGCTGCAGCGAGGAGGAGGCTGGAGGCAGTGGAGATGTCCTGTCTAAGGGCAAAGTGTGGTGTAAATATTATGCAGAAAATTCGGAATGTGGAAATTAGGAGAAGGTGTGGAGTTACTAAAAGTATTTGTCAGAGGGCTGAAGAAGGGTTGTTGAGGTGGTTTGGTCATTTAGAGAGAATGGATCAAAGTAGAATGACTTGGAGAGCGTATAAATCTGTAGGGAAAGGAAGGCGGGGTAGGGGTCGTCCTAGAAAAGGTTGGAGGGAAGGGGTAAAGGAGGTATTGTGGGCGAGGGTTTTGGACTTCCAGCAAGCATGTGTGAGCGTGTTAGATAGGAGTGAATGGAGACGAATGGTTTTTGGGACATGACGATCTGTTGGAGTGTGAGCAGGGTAACATTTTGTGAAGGGATTCAGGGAAACCAGTTAATTGATTTAATTGGACTTGAGTCCTAGAAATGGGAAGTACAATGCCTGCACTTCAAAGGAGGGGTCTGGTATAGTGACAGCTGGAAGGGACAATTCTCAGCTGTCGTATCTGAGCTCCTCTGCAAAGACAGTGATTATGTATGAGTGTGGTGAAAGTGTTGAATGATGATGAAAGTATTTTCTTTTTGGGGATTTTGTTTCTTTTTGGGTCACCCTGCCTCGGTGGGAGACGGCCGACTTGTTGAAAAAAAATGTATATATATATATATATATATATATATATATATATATATATATATATATATATCCTGTACTTCCAGAAGATTAAATGCTTTACATTGTAAAATATTATCATTTTTTTACTAAGAGTTGTAAGTCGCGTGTAATTTCCAGTTCTTTGTGAGCATGTCAGAGCGAGGAGATGTATGTTATGGTGCACTTACCAGCCTTACTGTGATGCTTGTTACACTAGTTACTGTGATGCTTGTTACACTGTAGTTACTGTGATGCTTGTTACACTAGTTACTGTGATGCTTGTTACACTGTAGTTACTGTGATGGTTGTTACACTGTAGTTACTGTAATGGTTATTACACTGTAGTTACTGTGATGGTTGTTACACTGTAGTTACTGTGATGGTTGCTACACTGTAGTTACTGTGATGGTTGTTACACTGTAGTTACTGTGATGGTTGTTACACTGTAGTTACTGTGATGGTTATTACAACGTAGTTACTGTGATGCTGTTACACTGTAGTTACTGTGATGCTTGTTACACTGTAGTTACTGTGATGCTTGTTACACTGTAGTTACTGTGATGGTTGTTACACTGTAGTTACTGTGATGGTTGTTACACTGTAGTTACTGTGATGGTTGTTACACTGTAGTTACTGTGATGGTTGTTACACTGTAGTTACTGTGATGGTTATTACACTGTAGTTACTGTGATGCTTGTTACACTGTAGTTACTGTGATGCTTGTTACACTGTAGTTACTGTGATGGCTGTTACACTGTAGTTACTGTGATGCTTGTTACACTGTAGTTACTGTGATGGCTGTTACACTGTAGTTACCGTGATGCTTATAACACTGTAGTTACTGTGATGCTTGTTACACTGTAGTTACTGTGATGCTTTTACACTGTAGTTACTGTGATGCTTGTTACACTGTAGTTACTGTGACGGCTGTTACACTGTAGTTACTGTGATGCTTGTTACACTGTAGTTACTGTGATGGCTGTTACACTGTAGTTATTGTGATGCTTGTTACACTGTAGTTACTGTGATGCTTGTTACACTGTAGTTACTGTGATGGTTGGTACACTGTAGTTACTGTAATGCTTGTTACACTGTAGTTACTGTGATGGCTGTTACACTGTAGTTACTGTAATGCTTGTTACACTGTAGTTACTGTGATGGCTGTTACACTGTAGTTACTGTGATGCTTGTTACACTGTAGTCACTGTGATGCTTATTACACTGTAGTTACTGTGATGCTTGTTACACTGTAGTTACTGTGATGGTTCTAACATTGTAGCTACTGTGATGGTTGTTATACTGTAGTTACTGTGATGCTTGTTACACTGTAGTTTTTTTTTTTTTTTTTTTTTTTTTTTTTTTTTACTGTGATGCTTGTTACACTGTAGTTACTTGATGCTTGTTACACTGTAGTACTGTGATGTTGTTACACTGTAGTTACTGTGATGTTGTTACACTGTAGTTACTGTGATGTTGTTACACTGTAGTTACTGTGATGGTGTTACACTGTAGTTACTGTGATGTTGTTACACTGTAGTTACTGTGATGGCTGTTACACTGTAGTTACTGTGATGTTGTTACACTGTAGTCACTGTGATGCTTGTTACACTGTAGTTACTGTGATGCTTGTTACACTGTAGTTACTGTGATGGCTGTTACACTGTAGCTACTGTGATGCTTGTTACATTGTAGTTACTGTGATGCTTGTTACACTGTAGTTACTGTGATGCTTGTTACACTGTAGTCACTGTGATGCTTGTTACACTGTAGTTACTGTGATGCTTGTTACACTGTAGTTACTGTGATGCTTGTTACACTGTAGTTACTGTGATGGCTGTTACACTGTAGTTACTGTGATGATTGTTACACTGTAGTTACTGTGATGCTTGTTACACTGTAGTTACTGTGATGGCTGTTACACTGTAGTTACTGTGATGCTTGTTACACTGTAGTCACTGTGATGCTTGTTACACTGTAGTTACTGTGATGCTTGTTACACTGTAGTTACTGTGATGCTTGTTACATTGTAGCTACTGTGATGGTTGTTATACTGTAGTTACTGTGATGCTTGTTACACTGTAGTTACTGTGATGCTTGTTACATTGTAGTTACTGTGATGCTTGTTACACTGTAGTTAATGTGGTGGTTGTTACACTGTAGTTACTGTGATGGCTGTTACACTGTAGTTACTGTGATGTTGTTACACTGTAGTTACTGTGATGCTTGTTACACTGTAGTTACTGTGATGGCTGTTACACTGTAGTTACTGTGATGCTTGTTACACTGTAGTTACTGTGATGCTTGTTACACTGTAGTTACTGTGATGCTTGTTACACTGTAGTTACTGTGATGGTTGTTATACTGTAGTTTCTGTGGTGGTTGTTACACTGTAGTTACTGTGATGTTGTTACACTGTAGTTACTGTGATGCTTGTTACATTGTAGTTACTGTGATGCTTGTTACACTGTAGTTAATGTGGTGGTTGTTACACTGTAGTTACTGTGATGGCTGTTACACTGTAGTTACTGTGATGCTTGTTACACTGTAGTTACTGTGATGCTTGTTACACTGTAGTTACTGTGATCCTTGTTACACTGTAGTTACTGTGATGGTTGTTACACTGTAGTTACTGTGATGCTTGTTACACTGTAGTTACTGTGATACTTGTTACTCTGTAGTTACTGTGAGTGTTACACTGTAGTTACTGTGATGCTTGTTATAATGTAGTTACTGCGGTTGTTGTTACACTGTAGTTACTGTGATGATTGTTATACTGTAGTTACTGTGGTTGTTGTTACACTGTAGTTACTGTGATGATTGTTATACTGTAATTACTGTGATGGTTGTTACACTGTAGTTACTGTGATGGTTGTTACACTGTGGTTACTGTGATGGTTGTTACACTGTAGTTACTGTGATGGTTGTTATACTGTAGTTACTGTGGTGGTTGTTACACTGTAGTTACTGTGATGCTTGTTACACTATAGTTACTGTGATGCTTGTTACATTGTAGTTACTGTCATGCTGTTACACTGTAGTTACTGTGATGCTTGTTACACTGTAGTTACTGTGATGCTTGTTACATTGTAGTTACTGTGATGCTGTTACACTGTAGTTACTGTGATGCTTGTTACACTGCAGTTACTGTGATGCTTGTTACACTGTAGTTACTCTGATGCTTGTTACACTGAAGTTACTGTGATGCTTGTTACACTGTAGTTACTGTGATGCTTGTTACACTGTAGTTACTGTGATGCTTGTTACACTGTAGTTACTGTGATGCTTGTTACACTGAAGTTACTGTGATGCTTGTTACACTGTAGTTACTGTGATGCTTGTTACACTGTAGTTACTGTGATGCTGTTACACTGTAGTTACTGTGATGCTTGTTACACTGTAGTTACTGTGATGCTTGTTACACTGTAGTTACTGTGATGCTTGTTACACTGTAGTTACTGTGATGCTTGTTACACTGTAGTTACTGTGATGCTTGTTACACTGTAGTTACTGTGATGCTTGTTACACTGTAGTTACTGTGATGGCTGTTACACTGTAGTTACTGTGATGGTTGTTACACTGTAGTTACTGTGATGGCTGTTACACTGTAGTTACTGTGATGGTTGTTACACTGTAGTTACTGTGATGGCTGTTACACTGTAGTTACTGTGATGGTTGTTACACTGTAGTTACTGTGATGGTTGTTACACTGTAGTTACTGTGATGGTTGTTACACTGTAGTTACTGTGATGGTCGTTACACTGTAGTCACTGTGATGGTTACTGCTCTATAGGTTGCACAATAAACTAGCAACTCTCAGTATGAGCTGAGGGTGCACAATCAACAGGATGGTGCACAGTACCCAAATACCGTTACCAGCACTCTGCTGTTTCAACGGTACCATTGACATTAGCTCCATACTCTTACATCGACACCATTAACGGCTGCTACCATACTTCCATTTCCCCAAGTATTACTTAACTCAACTCATGGAAATTCTGGTCTGGTTTGTGTAAGTAAAAGAACATTTGGAGGTGCTGAAATTACCCGGCATATTCGCGTGCTGTTTTCGCGTCTCGCTATGGCTGACAATCGCGAAATTGTGTGAGAGGGGGCTGGAGCACACTGTCCATTTAGCGATTTGATAATGGGAAGCTTTATCAGGAGTTGGGCACTAACACCGGTGTTTTTAGAAGTGGCGGCAGCAGCAGCAACAATGACAGTAGCAACAATGACAGTAGCAGCAGCAATGACAGTATCAACAATGACAGTATCAACAATGACAGTAGCAGTAGCAACAATGACAGTAGCAACAATGACAGTAGCAACAATGACAGTAGCAACAATGACAGTAACAACAATGACAGTAGCAGCAGCAACAATGACAGTAGCAGCAACATATGACAGTAGCAGCAATGACAGTAGCAGTAGCAACAATGACAGTAGCAACAATGACAGTAGCAGCAGCAACAATGACAGTAGCAGCAACAATGACAGTAGCAGCAATGACAGTAGCAGCAGCAACAATGACAGTAGCAACAATGACAGTAGCAACAATGACAGTAGCAACAATGACAGTAGCAACAATGACAGTAGCAGCAACAATGACAGTAGCAGCAACATATGACAGTAGCAGCAACAATGACAGTAGCAGCAACAATGACAGTAGCAACAATTACAGTAGCAGCAACAATGACAGTAGCAGCAACAATGACAGTAGCAGCAACAATGACAGCAACAACAATGAAAGTAGCAGCAACAATGACAGTAGCAGCAACAATGAAAGTAGCAGCAACAATGACAGTAGCAGCTTTAATGAAAGTAGCAGCAACAATGACAGTAGCAGCAACAATGACAGTAGCAGCAACAATGACAGTAGCAGCAACAATGACAGTAGCAGCAGCAACAATGACAGTAGCAGCAACAATGACAGTAGCAGCAACAATGACAGTAGCAGCAGCAACAATGACAGCAGCAGCAACAATGACAGCAGCAGCAACAATGACAGCAGCAGCAACAATGACAGTAGCAGCAGCAATGACAGCAGCAACAATGACAGCAGCAACAATGACAGCAGCAACAATGACAGCAGCAGCAGCAGCAACAATGACAGCAGCAGCAGCAACAACAATGACAGCAGCAGCAACAACAGACAGACAGCAGCAGCAGCAACAATGACAGCAGCAGCAGCAGCAACAATGACAGCAGCAGCAACAATGACAGCAGCAGCAGCAGCAACAATGACAGCAGCAGCAGCAGCAACAATGACAGCAGCAGCAGCAACAATGACAGCAGCAGCAGCAACAATGACAGCAGCAGCAGCAGCAACAATGACAGCAGCAGCAGAAACAATGACAGCAGAGCAGCAACAATGACATCAGCAGCAGCAACAATCACAGCAGCAGCAACAATGACAGCAGCAACAATGACAGCAGCAACAATGACAGCAGCAACAATGACATCAGTAGAAGAAACAATGACAGCAGCAACAATGACAGCAGCAACAATGACAGCAGCAACAATGACAGCAGTAGAAGAAACAATGACAGCAGCAACAGCAACAATGACAGTAGCAGCAGCAACAATGACAGCAGCAGCAGCAACAATGACAGCAGCAGCAGCAACAATGACAGCAGCAGCAGCAACAATGACAGCAGCAGCAACAACAATGACAGCAGCAGCAGCAACAATGAGAGCAGCAGCAGCAACAATGACAGCAGCAGCAGCAACAATGACAGCAGCAGCAACAACAATGACAGCAGCAGCAGCAACAATGAGAGCAGCAGCAGCAGCAACAATAATGACACCAGCAGTAGCAACAATTGCAACAACAAAAGCTGCAGCAGCAACAGAATCAGCAACAACAGCAGCAATAACTACAAACGCAGCAGCAAAAGCAACAACAGTAGCAGTCGCAATAACAGCAGCAATAATAGCTGCAACAACAGCAGCAGCAGTTGCAATAATAGAAGCAACAACAGCAGCAGTTGCAACAATAGCAGCAGTTGCAATAAGAGCAGCAACAACAGGAGCAGTAGCAATAACAGCAGCAGTAACACTGTTATCACAAGTTATGGACAAAGTGTTATGCTTGTTATCCCAAAGACTGACCTCTAGTTTGTAGTAGTGGATTTGTGTGAATTGTGGTGAACATTGCTGAACTGTGAATTGTGGTGAACATTGCTGAACTGTGAATTGTGGTGAACATTGCTGAACTGTGAATTGTGGTGAACATTGCTGAACTGTGAATTGTGGTGAACACTGTTGAACTGTGAATTGTGGTGAACAATGTTGAACTGTGAATTGTGGTGAACAATGTTGAACTGTGAATTGTGGTGAACAATGTTGAACTGTGAATTGTGGTGAACAATGTTGAACTGTGAATTGTGGTGAACAATGTTGAACTGTGAATTGTGGTGAACAGTGTTGAACTGTAATTGTGGTGAACAATTTTGAACTATGAATTGTGGTGACCTGTGTTGAGCTCTGAATTGTGGTAAATTGCCATGTTATTTTTTCTTTTGTTTTTTTTTGTACTTGTTGTTATTGTTGTTGTTGCTCTTTTGTTTTTATTGTGATTTTGTTTTAGCTGTTGTTGTTGCAGCTCTTGTTTTTGTTTTAGTTGTTGTTATTGTCATTGTTGTCGTTTTGTTGTTGTTGCTCTTTCGTTTTTATTGTTTTTGTTTTTGTTTTAATTGTTGTTGTTGCCTAAATCGTCGATGAAACTGTCGTTATTTTCTTAATTTTTCTCAATGTAAACATCTCACAAGATTTATATACTCGTATTAAAACAAATGACAGATTTACTATATACTCTCCTTAAAACGAATAAAAGAATTTATATACTCTCATTAAAAATACAAGATTTATATATTCATTTTTAAACAAATCAATCATAGAATTTATATACACTCGTTAAACTATCCCACAAGATTAATATATTCGTATCTATTTAAGGGTGAAACTAATTTATATGATTTTTTTAAAAAACAAACAAAAAAAACATGGGATTACAACGAGCATAAAGAACAATTCTGTGATTCAGTTATATAAAGTTTTAAAAACAGGTAGTATATTTTTTCTACACGCGCGATTCACCCCGTTAAATTAGCAAGTTATTACACACAGTAATTAAACTGAAATAAAACAAGAAATTATTTAATTCGATTCAATAATTAGAAATTATACGATTTAATTTCATAATTCTATTGTGTCCACTTTTCATTACACGATGTTAATTATATATATATATATATATATATATATATATATATATATATATATATATATATATATATATATATATATATATATATATATGCAAATAGATCACAGTAAACAGGGGAAAAAATAGTGAACTTCCAAGTGCTTTTGTGATTTCTCACATTATCAATGACCTGCAAAAATAACTTGTCGAATAAGATTATTCAAAGTGGATTCATTTATAATAAAATTTGGGAAGAATCTAAGATCCACTCAGACCAGCCTACACTGATCCTCTCAGACCAGCCTACACTGATCCTCTCAGACCAGCCTACACTGATCCACTCAGACCAGCCTACACTGATCCTCTCAGACCAGCCTACACTGATCCTCTCAGACCAGCCTACACTGATCCTTTCAGACCAGCCTACACTGATCCTCTCAGACCAGCCTACACTGATCCACTCAGACCAGCGTACACTGATCCACTCAGACCAGCCTTTACTGACCCTCTCAGACCAGTCTACACTGATCCTCTCAGACTAGCCTACACTGACCTTCTCAGACCAGCCTACACTGATCCTCTCAGACCAGCCTACACTGATCCTCTCAGACCAGCCTACACTGATCCACTCAGACCAGCCTTCACTGATCCACTCAGACCAGCCTACACTGATCCTCTCAGACCAGCCTTCACTGACCCTCTCAGACCAGCCTACACTAATCCACTCAGACCAGCCTACACTGATCCACTCAGACCAGCCTACACTGATCCTCTCAGACCAGCCTACACTGATCCACTCAGACCAGCCTACACTGATCCACTCAGACTAGCCTTCACTGATCCACTCAGACCAGCCTTCACTGATCCACTCAGACCAGCCTACACTGATCCTCTCAGACCAGCCTTCACTGACCCTCTCAGACCAGCCTACACTGACCCTCTCAGACCAGCCTACACTGATCCACTCAGACCAGCCTACACTGATCCTCTCAGACCAGCCTACACTGATCCACTCAGACCAGCCTACACTGATCCACTCAGACCAGCCTTCACTGATCCACTCAGACCAGCCTTCACTGATCCACTCAGACCAGCCTACACTGATCCTCTCCGACCAGCCTTCACTGACCCTCTCAGACCAGCCTACACTAATCCACTCAGACCAGCCTACACTGATCCTCTCAGACAAGCCTACACTGATCCACTGAGACCAGCCTACACTGATCCTCTCAGATCAGCCTACACTGATCCACTCAGACTAGCCTAGACTGATCCACTCAGACCAGCCTACACTGATCCTCTCAGACCAGCCTACACTGATCCACTCAGACCAGCCTACACTGATCCACTCAGACTAGCCTACAATGATCCACTCAGACCAGTCTACACTGACCCACTCAGACAAGCCTAAACTGATTCACTCAGACCAGCCTACACTGATCTACTCAGACCAGTCTACACTGATCCACTCAGACTAGCCTACACTGATTCACTCAGACTAGCCTACACTGATCCACTCAGACTAGCCTACACTGATCCACTCAGACTAGCCTACACTGATTCACTCAGACTAGCCTACACTGATCCACTCAGACCAGCCTACACTGATCCACTCAGACCAGCCTACACTGATCCACTCAGACCAGCCTACACTGATCCACTCAGACCAGCCTACACTGATCCACTCAGACTAGCCTACACTGATTCACTCAGACTAGCCTACACTGATCCACTCAGACCAGCCTACACTGATCCACTCAGACCAGCCTACACTGATCCACTCAGACCAGCCTACACTGATCCACTCAGACCAGCCTACACTGATCCACTCAGACCAGTCTACACTGATCCACTCAGACCAGCCTACACTGATCCACTCAGGCCAGCCTACACTGATCCACTCAGACCAGCCTACACTGATCCACTCAGACCAGCCTACACCCCGAAACACCTATTCAGGAAATCATTAGATCAATTAGGTGGTTGATTGAGCTCCTTAATGGTAGCCGAGGCTCTCACTTACTACCATGATGGCTGGAATGCCTATTGTCACTACCATGATGGCTGGGAATATCTGTTATCACTACAGTGAAAAAAATGGGAGGAACTTTCCGCTCTCAAAGAGTACTGGATGGTACCATGATGATAGATTATAGAAATTATAAATATCATGATTATAGGAAGTTGGTATTTTAATTACCGTGATGGTAGAGACCACCGTGGTTCCATGGTAGTACCAACAAGGTAAAAAATAAAACGGTTATAATCATAACCATAATTTTTAAAGGGGTGGAGGGGTAAGCCAGCGGAAGGCCTCGGTCAGATAACGAAAAGCTCCAGCTGCGGGTTATCATATGACAAATACCCGCGTCAGCAAACATTTGTCCTGTTTCTTGACAAACCTTACCTAACCTAACCAACAGGTCACAACCGAAGGGCCCGGGATGCTAGGAAGGGTAAATTTTTGTTCAACTCTAACATGTAAATCAACAGAAATTTCCATATTTGCGTGCCGTCTTCTCCTGAAGCAACTAACTCACTGCCAACCTCAAAAATTATATAATTTACTAAGAAATCCCTGGGGATTTCTTTTATTTGTTCTTATTTATTTTTGTAGCATGTTGTGTGTGTGCGTGTTTGAGGTCAGCCTCTTGTTATAGTGAAGGACTTGCTGCTGTCATGGTCAATGTGTGTCCATTTGTTGCTGTGTATGTGTGCGTGTGCTTGTGTGTGTGTGTGTGTGTGTGTGTGTGTGTGTGTGTGTGTGTGTGTGTGTGTGTGTGTATGTGTGCGTGTGCTTGTGTGTGTGTGTGTGTGTGTGTGTGTGTGTATGTGTGTGTGTGTACTCACCTAATTGTACTCACCTAATTGTGGTTGCAGGGGTCGAGACTCAGCTCCTGGCCCCGCCTCTTCGCTGTCTGCTACTGGGTCTCCGTCTCCCTGCTCCATGAGCTTTATCATACCTTGTCTTAAAACTATGTATGGTTCCTGCCTCCACTATATCTTTCTCTAGACTATTCCACTTCCT
>WNWK01022706.1:0-32092 GCA_009830355.1 Cherax destructor
ATATATATATATATATATATATAATTAAGTTTTCAGAAGCACAGAAGCACAGGTAAATATTCTCAAAGAATAAAGTTTTAAGTGAGACCGTGCATGATGTCCCTCGTATATTAACTAATATTTTTAACGTTGGAACTGTAAAGTTCAGCTCTTGTGACGATAATTATTCCCTTTGACTGTCATTGCTGTCAGAGTGACGAGAGCGAGTGAATGGGCTACTGGAGTGAGTGGAGTGAGTGGGTGGGTGGTTCTACCTGGGACAAATGGAATGAATATGGCTGGGTGGAGGAGGATTTGGTGGTTGGAAACTTGAGTGAGTGGAATAGATTGGGTGAGATAAGGTGGATCGTTCAAAAATAAGCCACGTTTCATTTCGTCTTTGACTATTATCATGGATGGGTCGTGCGGAATAGGTGTTTGCGTTGATCAAAACTGATGTGTATGTGTGTGTGTGTGGACGGGGAAATGGGGTGGGGCAGGGAAGTGGAGCAGGACAGAATGGATAGAGCCGGTGAGGTTAATGGGATAGACTGACCTGTGGAAATGGATGAAGTGGTCTTTGATGGGTGGAACCTCGAGTGAGATGGACCCAGTGATTGGAGCGAGTGATGACTGAAGGAGGCGGCATGTCTGAAAAATATTTAGAAAAACAGTAAATCTACTAACTCACACACACACACACACACACACACACACACACACACACACACACACACACACACACACACAAACATATATATATATATATATATATATATGTGTGTGTGTGTGTGTGTGTGTAGTGTGATATATATATATATATATATATATATATATATATATATATATATATATATATATATATATATATATATATATATATATATATATATAATATATATATATACCTATATATATAATTTTTGTGTGACTAATTACTAATTTCGTGCAGGCCTATATTTAAGATATTTTGGTGCAACTTAGGCCATAATACCTTCTATCTATGTTTTTGAAATCAGTTTTCAGCAAATCATCTAAAACATTTTATACTGCTACTGACCGGAGGGAGAAAAGGTTAAAAAATCATATGATTTGGACAAAGTTAAGGGAGAATAGTGCAGGACAGGGACATGAAAAGGCTGCGATGTGGACAACGTCTGCCTGGACTTGGATCATGACAGTTAGCACGAAGGAGTGACTTGGATTACATGACTTGATGTTTTATTGTTTTTTTTATTAGTGGTTGCTAGAATATTTCTCGCGTTCGACACATTGGAGTCCAGGTGAACTGGATATTGATTCACCGATACGATACATCTACGCAGATCACACAAGGAACTTTATCGATGGGAGGAGAGGTCTATTATCTTATTATCATGTGTGTGTTCGAGCTATGCATTTGATGCACCCTTGAACTTCTAAATATTGTAAATCCAGGAGTTAGTGGGAAAGACAGAGACCACAGAAAACCAGGTAGTCAAAGAAAACGGGTATGTCGAGAGTATTTGTTGGCTGGAAAGCAGGTAGGTGGTGGAGGAGCCACTGATAGACAGTGCCAAGTGGTCAGTCGGTGTGGTATAGCAGCGCTGGGGACACTCCCAAACACCACACTCCCACATCGTTCCTACCGGAGACGAAGGAGGTTCCAGCTAGCCATGGGCTGTGTCGCAAGAGATTAACATACCTTCCTTCTCCCAAGCCTTCCTTACGATATCTCCATACATCTTCCTCTACACAGAGGCGAGTGCTTACACTTCCACTGGTTAATAACAATTACAGACATGATTTAGGCAGCCTAAGAATTAAGAGATATCCAATGATACGTCTCTGGTAGTTTTAAGAGCTTAGTGACACAAGTCCAAACAATACTGTTGTGGTTAGAACGTTTTAATTGCTAATTATTTCTCATTACAATACCTAGCATTTACTAATAAGATAATGTGAGGGGTATCATCTGTAGTAATTTGTAAATGAGCTTATATATATATATATATATATATATATATATATATATATATATATATATATATATATATATATATATATATATATATATATATATATATATATATCACATACATATATATATTGTCATAATGTTATATTTCTACTTCCCTTCTTATTATAATGACAGATAATGATATAAAGAAACAAATGTATCATTAGGTATCTTTATTAAAGTGGAAGAAACGTTGCCGTAATAAAGCTACCTAATGTTCAATAAGCGTCTCTTTCATATATTTGTCAATACCGTATTGCTTCTTGTAACACAGGCAACATATATCGTGTTTGTAACACAAGTAACATCTAGTAACACAAACCATGTTTCTAACGCAGGTAACGTCTTGTTTACAACACAGGCAACACAAACCTTGTTTCTAAGGCAGGTAAAATATACCTCATTTGTAACACGGATAACTCACAACCTGTTTGTAACACAGGTAATGTGGTACCTAACTAGGTACTGTCAGTCACCGTGTTGTGACGTACTGGTAAATTTAACAAGGCAGTTTTTTTTGCGACGATATACAGAACTTAGTGTTACTACGACGATATACGGCAGTTATTGCTATTACGACGATATATGGCAGTTAGTGTTATTACGGTGATATACAATAGTTATTATTACGACGATATACGGCAGTTTTGATATTATGACGATATACGACAGTTATTGTTATTACGACATTATACGGCATTTAGTGTTATTACAACAAAATACGACAGTTATTGTTATTACTACGATAAATGGCAACTGCATCATTTCGACGATATACGGTAGTTATTGGTTACGGCAGCACTGTGTTATTACGACGATATACGGCAGCTATTGTTATTATGGCGATATACGGTAGCTATTGCATTATTACGGCAGCATTGTTATTACGACGATAAAAGTTATTGCGTTGTTACGACGATATACATTGCGACGATACACGTTGTTTTGACCATATACGATATATAGTCCTTTTATTAGGAAGGTAAACGATAGTTCCCATCATATTACGACGATTTAGTGAAATTGTGTGTTAACGACGATACCTGGTAATTACGATCTGACTACGACGACACAACGACAGTTACCTCTCGCATTACAACGATGTAAAGCAGTTATTGCGACGATTTTCAGCAGTTACGATCTTATTGCGACGATATATCGGCAGTTACGATCTCATTGCGACTATATATCGGAACTTCTCTTATTACATGTTAACCTAACTATATCTTTGAAGTTACTTACTATTATTATTATAACTCCCCAGTAATAAAGTTATGGCTATAAATATACAGTAATAAAGTTGTTATGGCTATAAATCCACAATAATAAAATTACAGCTATAAATTTACTATAATAAAGTTATGGATATAAATCTGCATAATCGAAATTGTGTATATAAATCTGCAGTAATAGTTATTAGGGCTATTAATCTGCATTAATATAATAATAACTATAAATCTGTGGTAATAAAGTTATTAAATGACAAGATATGACTTGACGACTTTATTAGAGGACTATCATGGGTATTAAAATTATTACGGGACTATACGAGGTTCAAACAAATTATTATTGTTTACCCTCAAGAGAAAGTTTAATAGTAACCCTTTTTGATAGCAACTTTAAGTGATATTACCTGAACCTTCCTAAACATTGCTGCTGTCTGCACCTTTGTAAACATTGCTATTACTTGCACCTTTGTAAACATTGCTCTTACCTGCATCTTTATAAATGTTGCTGCTATCTGAACCTTCCTAAACATTGTTGCTGTCTGCTCATTTGTAAACATTGCTCTTACCTGCACCTTTGTAAACATTGCTCTTACCTGCACCTTTGTAAACATTGCTCTTACCTGCACATTTGTAAACATTGCTCTTACCTGCACCTTTACACAATACACAATACACCTTTCTAAACGTTGCTTCTATCTGCACCATCATAAATATGGGCTATCTGCACCATCCTAAACATGGGCTATCTGCACCATCCTAAACAGGGGCTATCTGCATCATCCTAAACGTGGGTTATCTGTACCTTCCTAAACATGGGCTATCTGCATCTTCCTAAACATGGGCTATCTGCACCATCCTAAACATGGGCTATCTGCACCATCCTAAACAGGGGCTATCTGCATCATCCTAAACGTGGGTTATCTGTACCTTCCTAAACATGGGCTATCTGCACCATCCTAAACATGGGCTATCTGCACCATCCTAAACATGGGCTATCTGCACCATCCTAAACAGGGGCTATCTGCATCATCCTAAACGTGGGTTATCTGTACCTTCCTATACATGGGCTATCTGCATCTTCCTAAACATGGGCTATCTGCACCATCCTAAACATGAGCTATCTGCACCATCCTAAACATGGGCTATCTGCATCATCCTAAACGTGGGTTATCTGTACCTTCCTAAACATGGGCTATCTGCATCTTCCTAAACATGGGCTATCTGCACCATCCTAAACATGAGCTATCTGCACCATCCTAAACATGGGCTATCTGCATCATCCTAAACGTGGGTTATCTGTACCTTCCTAAACATGGGCTATCTGCATCTTCCTAAACATGGGCTATCTGCACCATCCTAAACTTAGGCGCTATCTGCACCTTCTTGAAACATGGGCTTCTGTTTGCACCATCCTAAACAATGCTATCTGTTTCTTCCTAAACATTGCTGCTTACACTAACCTGAACACTGCTGCTATTTGTACTTTCCTAAATATTGCTGGTATTTCCTTCTTCCTAAACACTGGCTGCTATCTGCATTTTCCTAAACATTGGCTGTTATCTGCACCTTCCTAAACATAGGCTGCTATTTGTGACCCCAGGCGTTGTGTGACCCCAAGCGTTGTGTGACCCCGGGCGCTGTGTGACCCCAGGCGTTGTGTGACCCCCGGAGGAGTCATACAGCACCTGGGGAACGGGAAGAGGAGGGTAGCTTCAATTCCTTACATCAAGAGCCCTTCACCAGCACCGTTTCAGCACACGATGGGTTAGCGCCTACGGTGGCTATATGCCTTCAAGAAGCCGTAGGATGTGGAGCGAGAAGGTAGCGATCACCAGCAGTCTGACTGATCAGAGACCGTAGCCTCTCAGTCATCGGACGGAGGATCAAGCCTCCACCACTCTCTGAGCTTAATCGCCCACTCGAGTTTTGCGGTGTGTGAGCCGAGGCCGCTACCAATGGAGCCACTAGCAACTATGGTGAAATACAGATAAGAAGTAGACAGACAGATAAGAAGAGACAGATAGACATAAACAGAGGGAGGAAGGAAGAGGAGGGAGAAGAAGAAAAGATTAGTGGTCACATTTCAAATCTGGCACGAAAACATCTGACAAATGCCAAAGAAAAAGATGCGTTTGCTTTGCAAGAAGACCTAAGTTTATATGTCAGTGTTACAGCGGCGTTAAATTATCTCCCATTAAGCTTAAAAGGAGCAGAATTTAGGCAAGATTGAGCGCAGCGTTGATAGGGTCAAACTGAGGTTGCATGAGGGCAAATCTTCGTAACAGTTTTAATTATTAACTTCCCAACATACTAAAATAGCACTGGTGTAAATGTATCTGGTGTTGCCTCCAGTCTTAACAAAATATACACAAACTGTAAACAATTTATATTCTTGTTGTATTAAAATAATGGGCTATTTTAGTGTCACCGCTGGTGACCACAACTTTACATTACTCGTTCTAGACCGCAGCAGATAAGATTTATTTTCTACGCATGAGTACTAAAACATAATGAAATAAAACTTGGAATACAGACTCGGTTGGACAAGATTTGTTAATGATCTTTATTCTTGAGAGCATGTCAATTGTACATAGAAATGAAGTCTCTTTCTCTCTAGGTTTATATTCTCTGGGTCCTGAGCTCTGTCTTAACCCACTTCCCCCCCCCCTCCGACACACAACTCACGCACTTACTCATATACACATACACATATATGCACATACACACACACACACACTCACACACGCACGTACACACACACACTGCTCATTAAGAACAGGTGGGGATTTGAGGAAGTGGAAGGAATGGATGGAATGGGTGAAAGGGACTACATCGTAGGAACAATTCAGTCTGAGGGCCATAAGGTGATAATTGCTGTAATGTACAACCCGCCACAGAACTGCAGGAGGCCAAGAGAAGAATACGACGAGAGCAACAGAGCAATGGTAGACACACTAGCCGAGGTAGCCAGAAGAGCCCACATGGGGAGAGCAAAGTTACTAGTTATGGGTGATTTCAATCACAAAGAGATTGATTGGGAAAACCTAGAGCCCCATGGGGGTCCTGAATCATGGAGAGCCAAGATGATGGATGTGGTACTGGAAAACCTCATGCATCAACATGTTAGAGACACTACCAGAGAGAGAGGTGGGGATGATCCAGCAAGACTGGACCTAGTATTCACCTTGAGTAGTTCGGACATCGAGGATATCACGTATGAAAGGCCCCTTGGAGCTAGTGATCATTTGGTTCTGTGTTTTGATTATATAGTTGAGCTACAAGTGGAGAGGGGAGCAGGAATAGGAAGGGAGAAACGAAACTACAAAAGGGGACTCTACACAGGCATGAGGAACTTCCTACAAGACGTTCAGTGGGAGAGAGAATTGGCAGGAAAACCAGTAAAAGAAATGATGGAATATGTGACAACCAAATGCAAAGAGGCAGAGGAGAGGTTTGTCCCCAAGGGAAACAGAAGTAATGGGAAGACCAGAACGAGTCCTTGGTTCACCCAGAGGTGTAGGGAGGCAAAAAGTAAGTGTAATAGAGAATGGAAAAAGTACAGAAGACAAAGGACCCAGGAAAATAAAGAGATTAGCCGAAGAGCCAGAAACGAATATGCACAGGTAAGAAGGGAGGCTCAGCGACAATATGAAAATGATATAGCATCAAAAGTCAAGTCTGACCCGAAGCTGTTGTATAGCCACATCAGGAGGAAAACAACAGTCAAGGACCAGGTAATCAGGCTGAGAAAGGAAGGTGGGAGTTCACAATAAACGACCAAGAGGTATGTGAGGAGCTCAACATGAGATTTAAAGAAGTATTTACACAGGAGACAGGTAGGACTCCAGGAATTCAGAATAGGGAGGTATACCAACAAGTGCTGGATGAAATACACACAACCGAGGAGGAGGTGAAGAAGCTGCTATGTGAACTCGATACCTCAAAAGCGGTGGGACCGGACAACATTTCTCCGTGGGTCCTTAGAGAGGAGCAGAGATGTTGTGTGTGCCACTAACACAAATCTTCAACACATCCATTGAAACTGGGCAACTACCTGAGGCGTGGAAGATGGCAAATGTAGTCCCAATTTTAAGAAAGGAGACAGACACGAGGCATTAAACTACAGACCTGTGTCACTGACGTGTATAGTATGCAAAGTCATGGAGAAGATCATCAGGAGGAGAGTGGTGGAGCACCTAGAAAGACACAAGCTTATAAACGACAACCAGCACGGTTTCAGGGAAGGAAAATCCTGTGTCACAAACCTACTGGAGTTTTATGATAAGGTAACAGAAGTAAGACACGAGAGAGAGGGTGGATAGACTGCATTTTTTGGACTGCAAGAAGGCGTTCGACACAGTTCCTCACAAGAGGTTAATGCAAAAGCTAAAGGATCAGGCACACGTAACAGGAAAACACTGCAATGGATCAGAGAATATCTGACAGGGAGGCAACAACGAGTCATGGTACGTGACGAGATGTCAGAGTGGGCACCTGTGACGAGTGGAGTTCCACAAGGGTCAGTCCTAGGACCTGTACTGTTTTGGTATATGTGAATGACATAACGGAAGGGATAGACTCAGAAGTGTCCCTGTTTGCAGATGATGTGAAGTTAATGAGAAGAATAAAATCAGTCGAGGATCAGGCAGGACTACAAGAGACCTGGACAGGCTGCAAGCCTGGTCCAGTAACTGGCTCCTTGAATTTAACCCTGCCAAATGTAAAGTCATGAATATCGGGGAAGGGCAAAGAAGACCGCAGACAGAGTATAGTCTAGGTGGCCAAAGACTGCAAGCCTCACTCAAAGAAAAAAATCTTGGGGTGAGTATAATACCGAGCACATCTCCTGAGGCACACATCAATCAGATAACTGCTGCAGCATACGGGCGGCTGGCAAACCTAAGAATAGCGTTCCAATACCTCACTAAGGAATCATTCAAGACTCTGTATACCATATACGTCAGGCCCATACTGGAGTATGCAGCACCGGTTTGGAACCCACACCTGGTCAAGCACGTCAAGAAATTAGAGAAAGTGCAAAGGTTTGCAACAAGACTAGTCCCAGAGCTAAGGGGATTGTCCTACGAAGAAAGGTTAAGGGAAATCGGCCTGACGACACTAGAGGACAGGAGGGTTAGGGGAGACATGATAACGACATATAAAATACTGCGAGGAATAGATAAGGTGGACAGAGACAAGATGTTCCAGAGAGGGGACACAGAAACAAGGGGTCACAATTGGAAGTTGAAGACTCCTATGAGTCAAAGGGATGTTAGGAAGTATTTCTTCAGTCATAGAGTTGTCAGGAAGTGGAATAGCTTAGAAAGCGACATAGTGGAGGCAGGAACCATACATAGTTTTAAGACTAGGTTTGATAAAGCTCATGGAGCAGGGAGAGAGAGGACCTAGTAGCAATCAGTGAAGAGGCGGGGCCAGGAGCTATGAATCGACCCCTGCAATCACAAATAGGTGAGTACAAATAGGTGAGTACACTCAAGTACGCAGGCACTCACCCGCTGACAGACAGACAAATACATACATACAAATAAGCGAATACGAGCCTGGCTGAAAGACACATGTTCCATGAGGCTAGGAGCGAGTAAGAGAATGACAGCTAAATGAAGAGTAGATATAATGTTGAATGAACATTGTGGAAAGAAAATGGATATGAATGTTTAAATCCAAGAATTATATGTTTAGAATGAAAGAGGGATGCGAGACATGGGTAGTATTGACTGTTAATATGCCAGTGGGAAGAGAGATGGGTGTAGAGAGATCCTGACAAGTTTTCAGTGACTGTTAGAGAATGTTGAGCCAAGCGACAGAATGATTCGGGAACCTAAATCCTAGAGAGACGCTGCTGCAGACCGCCGTGTAGTAAGAAAGACTGGAGTGTCAGGTGTATTTCCTGGGGGTGTTTAATCGTGTTTTTTTTAAAGCAGTTTGATAATAGACGTTATATGCAGCATATTTCAGTAAGAGACTTATAATCATACAAAGCATGATAGAGGGAACAACGAGAGCAATTTCTTAAAGTACATATTAGTAGGTAAAATATTGAGGGACATTCTTTTGAAGGATGGTTGATAAATGTTACTCTCATTTTTTTTTTGGAAGCGAGAGTGAGAGAAAGAAGAATGGAAAGGAGAATGGTGTCAGTGGGTAAGAGTGGAGTGAAAGTGATTGAATTAAAGAAAATGATGGTTAGAGATATGAGTAATTTTTCTGAGGAAAGGATAGCTAGTGGGAAAGAAAATAAGGAGAGAGTAGAAAAAATATGGTGTTCATTTATATAGAATGTAGGGATGGTTATGGTTACAGGACAGTGAGTGTCAAGGAGACAGTGAGTGTCAAGGAGACAGTGAGTGTCAAGGAGACAGTGAGTGTCAAGGAGACAGTGAGTGTCAAGGAGACAGTGAGTGTCAAGGAGACAGTGAGTGTCAAGGAGACAGTGAGTGTCGAGGAGACAGTGAGTGTCAAGGAGACAGTGAGTGTCAAGGAGACAGTGAGTGTCGAGGAGACAGTGAGTGTCGAAGAGACAGTGAGTGTCAAGGAGACAGTGTCAAAGAGAGAGTGATTGTCAAGGAGACAGTAAGTATCAGAGACAGTGAGTGTCGATGAGACAGTGAGTGTCAAGGAGACAGTGAGTGTCAAGGAGATAGTGAGTGTCGAGGAGACAGTGAGTGTCAAGGAGACAGTGTCAAAGAGAGAGTGATTGTCAAGGAGACAGTGAGTGTCAAGGAGACAGTGAATGTCAAGGAGACAGTGAGTGTCAAGGAGACAGTGAGTGTCAAGGAGATAGTGAGTGCCAAGGAGACATTGAGTGTCAAGGAGACAGTGAGTGCCAAAGAGATAGTGAGTGCCAAACAGATAGTGAGTGTCAAAGAGACAGTGTCAAAGAGACAGTGAGTGTCAAAGAGACAGTGTCAAGGAGACAGTGAATGCCAAGTAAACAGCGAGTGCCAAGAAGACAGTGAGTGATAAGGAGACACTGTGTCAAGGAGACAGTGAGTGCTAAGGAGACAATGAGTGTCAAGGAGACAATGAGTGTCAAAGAGACAATGAGTGTCAAGGAGACAGTGAGTGTCAAGGAGACAATGAGTGTCAAGGAGACAGTGAGTGTCAAAGAGACAATGAGTGTCAAGGAGACAGTGAGTGTCAAGGAGACAATGAGTGTCAAGGAGACAGTGAGTGTCAAGGAGACAATGAGTGTCAAGGAGACAGTGAGTGTCAAAGAGACAATGAGTGTCAAGGAGACAGTGAGTGTCAAGGAGACAATGAGTGTCAAGGAGACAGTGAGTGTCAAAGAGACAATGAGTGTCAAGGATACAGTGAGTGTCAAGGAGACAATGAGTGTCAAGGAGACAGTGAGTGTCAAGGAGACAATGAGTGTCAAGGAGACAGTGAGTGTCAAGGAGACAATGAGTGTCAAGGAGACTGAGTGTCAAGGAGACAGTGAGTGTCAAGGAGACAGTGAGTGTCAAGGAGTCAATGAGTGTCAAGGAGATAATGAGTGTCAAAGAGACAGTGAGTGTCAAGGAGACAGTGAGTGTCAAGGAGACAGTGAGTGTCAAGGAGACAATGAGTGTCAAGGAGACAGTGAGTGTCAAAGAGACAATGAGTGTCAAGGAGACAGTGAGTGTCAAGGAGACAATGAGTGTCAAGGAGACAGTGAGTGTCAAAGAGACAATGAGTGTCAAGGAGACAGTGAGTGTCAAGGAGACAATGAGTGTCAAGGAGACAGTGAGTGTCAAGGAGACAATGAGTGTCAAGGAGACAGTGAGTGTCAAGGAGACAATGAGTGTCAAGGAGACAGTGAGTGTCAAGGAGACAGTGAGTGTCAAGGAGACAATGAGTGTCAAGGAGACAGTGAGTGTCAAGGAGACAGTGAGTGTCAAGGAGACAATGAGTGTCAAGGAGACAATGAGTGTCAAGGAGACAGTGAGTGTCAAGGAGACAGTGAGTGTCAAGAAGACAATGAGTGTCAAGGAGACAGTGAGTGTCAAGGAGACAGTGAGTGTCAAGAAGACAATGAGTGTCAAGGAGACAGTGAGTGTCAAGGAGACAGTGAGTGTAAGAGACAATAGGGCAGAGACAGTGAGTGTCAAGAGACAATGAGTGTCAAGGAGACAGTGAGTGTCAAAGGGGACAATGAGTGTCAAGGAGACAGTGAGTGTCAAAGAGACAATGAGTGTCAAGGAGACAGTGAGTGTCAAAGAGACAATGAGTGTCAAGGAGACAGTGAGTGTCAAGGAGACAATGAGTGTCAAGGAGACAGTGAGTGTCAAGGAGACAATGAGTGTCAAGGAGACAATGAGTGTCAAGGAGACAATGAGTATCAAGGAGACAGTGAGTGTCAAGGAGACAGTGAGTGTCAAGGAGACAGTGAGTGTCAAGGAGACAGTGAGTGTCAAGGAGACAGTGAGTGTCAAGGAGACAATGAGTGTCAAGGAGACAGTGAGTGTCAAGGAGACAATGAGTGTCAAGGAGACAGTAAGTGTCAAGGAGACAATGAGTGTCAAGGAGACAGTGAGTGTCAAGGAGACAATGAGTGTCAAGGAGACAGTAAGTGTCAAGGAGACAATGAGTGTCAAGGAGACAATGAGTGTCAAGGAGACAATGAGTGTCAAGGAGACAATGAGTGTCAAGGAGACAATGAGTGTCAAGGAGACAATGAGTGTCAAGGAGACAATGAGTGTCAAGGAGACAGTGAGTGTCAAGGAGACAATGAGTGTCAAGGAGACAGTAAGTGTCAAGGAGACAATGAGTGTCAAGGAGACAGTGAGTGTCAAGGAGACAATGAGTGTCAAGGAGACAGTAGTGTCAAGAGACAATGAGTGTCAAGGAGACAATGAGTGTCAAGGAGACAATGAGTGTCAAGGAGACAATGAGTGTCAAGGAGACAATGAGTGTCAAGGAGACAATGAGTGTCAAGGAGACAATGAGTGTCAAGGAGACAGTGAGTGTCAAGGAGACAATGAGTGTCAAGGAGACAGTGAGTGTCAAGGAGACAATGAGTGTCAAGGAGACAGTAAGTGTCAAGGAGACAATGAGTGTCAAGGAGACGGGAAAGGATTGTCAAAACGTTCACATGAAGAAGTGGGAAAGAAATTTTTTTGACATATGAAAAAAAAAATAGGTTTATTTAAAAAAGTGGCGAATGAATTGACAAAAATAATAAACGAAACAATGTAAGAGTTACTATCAAGTTTTTTTGTAAAGAATAAATGGAGTTATTAGTTAAGAATGAAAATGATAAGATGCTTGTTAAGAAGGTAGACGTGTTAAAAGCACTGAGATAAAGAGGAATAAGGTTTATTTGGAGGTGACAGTCGAAGATGAGTATGAAGAAGGTAACACAAGAAGTCGGCTTAAAGTAGGGATAAGCAGCGAGGATGGACGGACTTAGTGAAATTCTGAAAGCAAATCAGGATAATAATTTGGAATTGATGTATTTGTTTAATATAGGTATTTATGAGGAAATGGGTGTTTAGGAGTGGAGGAGAGCAGACATAGTTCATTTGGAAAGAAAAGAAAGAGAATAAGAAATATTGGTAAAGGAAGTCGGTTGAATATAGTAACGTTGACAGGGGAATTGTTATTAAGGGAATAATTAATAGGGCATTAAGTATGATCGGAGAATTACAATGTAAGTTTACAAGTGTTTGCATAGAAGCATATAGGGTAAGCAGTATTTAGATAAAGGAATGGAACTGTTGCATGTATCGATTTGGAAAATGCTTTGAGTATAATATAGTTGACAGGGAAGCAACTTGACTGTAAGAAGTACTGTGTTTTTTTATGAGAGTGAAGCTCAGGATATGGTATATATGAAACAACGAAAAATTTTATAGTAAAAGTATTCCTTAAAGATACATGTGTGATGGCCCATCCATCATTCAGAGTTCAAACACTATAATTCCAATCTCCGGGTGCGATCTTAAAAATAATTATGAATCTGACAGAAAATGGAAGGTGCTTCAGTTGCTTCTAATTGATGAGGAAATATACTCAAGGAGTTCTGAAATGAATTTGAAGCTGATGGAGTAATTTTGAAGCATGTGTAGGAAAGCGAACACTGATGAATGGTTTGAAGTGAAGATTGAAAATAGGGAATATTGATGAAGTGAATGTATTTATGTATTTGGGAGTCAATGTGTTAACCGATGGGTCGATGAAAAGTGAAGTGACTCATTTAATAAATGATGAAGCAAAAGTATCATTATTGTTAAGGATTCTGAGAAATGAAAACTTTTTCAATACGTGTAGAGAAGGGAATGTGTCTTAGTAAAGTAATGCTGACGCTTTTGTATGTATGTGATTCATAGTTGTTCAGCGTTTCAGGGAAAGACTTACAAGCTATATATATATATGTGTGTTATTTCTGAGAGCTGCGTTGTGTGAATGTTATGCGAAGAATAAGAAATGCCAAAAATTAGCGCTGGACTCCAAGAAGCAAACTCATGCGCTTAACTCCATGCGCTTGATCCCAGGCGTTGAACTGCAGGCGCTTGACTCGATGCGCTTGACTCCATGCGTTGAACTCCAGGTGTTGAACTCCAGGTGTTGAACTCCAGGTGTATATCACATAATCTGATCAGGCAAAATTACACTTCATCAAACTTGGGTGTCTTATTACCGACAATTTGTTCAGATTTTGGCTCACAGCTTTTATGCTGAATTTTGTTGGCTGTTTCGCAAAGTATGCTTTTATAAATGTTTTTTTTAAGTTATTTTGAGTTTAACCGTTGAAATAAGAAGGGTAGCGTTTTTGAAAGTTGAAATTTATGTGCTGAGATATGTTTGTAACGTGAGAGGCGGCGATATATGAAGACTTCTCGTGGCTGTAGATATTAAGCTTACGGCAGTGGAGACCAGACATAAAAGTCCCACTTGCCTGCTTTCACACACAGTCGCACGCACAGATAAACAGACACGCGCACCCACACACACACACACACACACACACGACGAGGGGGATAGTGGCATGATAACAACGTATAAAATACCTAGAGGAATTGACAAGGTGGACAGGAGCAGATTGTTTCAGAGATGGGACACAGCAACAAGGGGTCACAACTGGAAGCTGAAAACTCCGATGAGTCACAGGGATGTTAGGAAGTATTTCTTCAGTTACAGAGTTGTCAGGAAGTAGACCAATCTAGAGAGTGATGTAGTGGAGGCAGGATCCACACATAGCTTTAAGAGATACGATAAAGCTCTTGAAGCAGGGAGAGAGTGAATCTAGTAGCGATCTACGAAGAGGCGGGGCCAGGAGCTGTGACGTGACCCCTGCAATCACAGATGGTGAATACACATCAGTATGGTGGTAGTTGGCACAGTCAGAGCCAGGAGAGCACTGCTCAACCTTCTGCTTGACCTTTGTCATGACATTAATGGTCTAACGATCGTTCCTACATAGTGTTGTCTAGTGCCTTGGGGCACATGACTACATCAAAGACCAGACTAAGGGGGTGAAGAAGAGGGGAAACATTGATTACCCTTGTCTGCCACACCCACCTCCCCTAACACATTGTCTTCCCTCTCTCCCCTTTCTTCCGTGACATTAGTTACTCTTCCCTCGCATCGTCCACATCTCATAAAAAGATCTTTCTATTTTCTAGTCAACGTGAAGGTGTGATTATTATAAATACTTCCCTTAGCTAATCAACATGAAGGTGTGAGTGGTAGAGTGGGAAAACCAACGCTCTAAGAAACTATTACTTGTCTTGCGCTGCTAAACGTAGACCTCCCGGTTATTATCTTTCGTTATTTTATTTTTACAATACGCAAATATAGGTTAATTTACATTAACTTACTCTAATCTAGTATAACAAATGTTTAATTTATGAGGTGGTTTAGATGGGGCAGAAATTAAGTATTATGTTTACCAAGAAGCTGTAAACCCAAAGATTGTTTTATAGCGCCTTGATAAAATAACAGGAGTAGTTGTTATTGTTCTAGATTCGCCGGTTTAATCGCCAGGCCCGGGCCTTTTCCAAGAGGTGGCCCGGCCTTGGCTCCCTATAGAGGGAGTGTCTCAGATCAATGTCTGCTATGGGAGGAGGTACAAGTACTTCCTCGTCTTCTGGGACCAGCTGTCCCCAGGCCTAGACCCATTCCTCGCCCCCACGGGGCTCGGAGGGGGAAGCTAGGCCTCTTGAGCTGCCACAAACCCCACCCACACTGGGCTCGAAGGGTGTGGCAGCTATATTGCAACAGACGATGTCAGGAGGTGCAAAGGCAGCAAGCACTACAGAATCCTTTTCGAGCCACACCCCAGCTTTGGGCCGAGGCCCGAGCGCTGGGGAAGCTCAAGAATGCCTCTTGCTGTGAGTGCTGCTGCTGCTACTTCACTTGTCCGTTGCACTCTCTCCCGATAACAGGAGTTAATCCGGGTTAATCTAAGGGAGCAGCTCCTTAGACCAAGAGTATTTCATCAGCAACAAGGCCCCCCTCCCTCGATGGGACGGTCTTGCTTAGTTAAATCTTATAAATAAACTACACAACTTAAAGGAAAACTAGTGTAGTTATACCCATTGCCATAAGAACATCACAGCTCTGAGGCAAACTCTGGCTTGAAGACACATTCCTCGACATTCCTGTCAGTCCTTTTCCTTCATATGCAAAAAAAAAAAAATCAATTTTCACTATGACGTCACAACCTAGTGAAGATGACCTCGCGAATGTAAATCCTAGCGTGATATTACAGGACTTTGTGAATAAAAACTTGCTCCTGGAGGAGGATAAGAGAGAGCGTGACACGAGAATAGCCAAGTTCCAGGAAAAAGCCAGCGCCAAAAGGCTTTTTTTTAAAGTCATATGAGAAGATTTTTTTGCTTATTTATGTATTACGTTAATGGGGGACAAGAAAACATCTAAGCCTTTTTTTTCTGGAAGGCAGTAGGTCAATGTCTGGTCACAATATTTAACAAAGGTATAGGTCAAGTTAGCCTCCCAGGTGACGCTTCTCAGTACCATGAGACAAAGATTTGTTCTCGTCAAAGAAATTAATTTATTTTTGTTCCATTGTTACCTCTTCTTAAATTCCGTAATTAACTTTATATCTTAAAAAAATGTGCTTGAGTAAAAAATATTTCTCAAATTAAAAAAAAAAAAACTTATGCTGAATTTTATGCAAACTGTTTATTTCAGTGAAATTCAGATAATGAATAGATTATTAAAAAAAAATAACGGCTTTGGAAACAGAATAAAAGATATATTTAAATATATGGATTGATGAATTATACAGTACACAAGGACAAGCCCTACTGAACTAGCATTAGAACCCGCTTAGGTAAAGACACTTATGACAGAACTGAGAACGTCTAAAGCAACAGGACCTGATAATGTATTAACTAGGGAAGTGAAACTAAAATGGAGCCTGAAACCTCATGGACTGCAGACAGGACGATAGAAACTAGATAAGACTGATAAACTGCAAGAAAGTCATTGTCAAAGTATTGAATTATAGGCTTTTGTCAAATTAGGGGGTCACGGGTTTGAGTGAACGAACAAGATTGTGGAGGGTAAATAGCAAAACAAGACGCACTGTGATAGGAACATCTGTGAGGTTATCAAAACAACACCAACACCATAATGCTCAAACTAACAAACTTATGTAGTACAAAAACAATAATAAAAATTGAGATAAAACGTAACAAAGAAATTTAAATAAATATTAACAAAGAATCTCTCAACACTCCATTAACCACATTTTTACACCTCGAGTACACAACCCCAGTGTAATGCCTCCAACCAACGAGCATAACAAAAATTAGGCAAATTATAGTAATTCACCGGCAGGTTGGTGCTTGAAGTGAAAAATATAGGTTATGAAGAATGATCAAACTTAACCTCACGTGTTTTGTATGTGTGTGTGTGTTATGGATATAATCTCTCGGCCTAAATTGCATGTGTAGAATATAGGTCTGTGTGTAAATATATATATATATATATATATATATATATATATATATATATATATATATATATATATATATATATATATATATATATATATATATTATATGGATGGAAACAAAATAGAATGACATCGAGAGTATATAAATCTGTAGTGGAGGAAAGGCGGGGTTGGGTCAGCCTAGGAAAGGTTGGAGGGAGGAGGTAAAGGACTTTGTGTGCGAGGGGCTTTGACTTCCAGTCCTGAGATGATGGAAGTACAGTGTCTGCAACTGTAATGTAAGCCTCTGGCAATACAGTTTTCTTTTTCAAAGGGCCATCCCTGCCTTGGTGAGAAGGCCGAGTGTAAAAAAATTATATATATATATCATATATATATATATATTATATATATATTTTTTTAACACATCGGCCGATTCCCACCAAGGCAGGTGCCGAAAGAAACTTCATCATCATTCACTCCATCACTGTCTTGCCAGAAGGGTGCTTTACACTACAGTTATAAAACTGCAACATTAACACCCTCCTTCAGAGTGCCGGCACTGTACTTCCCATCTCCAGAACTCAAGTCCGCCTGCCGGTTCCTGAATCCCTTCATAAATATATATATATATATATATATATATATATATATATATATATATATATATTGGGAATTGCTCGAGTACATACACTTACGTGAGGTTAGTTTATGTGCGGGTTTGTGTTTACTTAAACGACAGACTGACGGTGACTTCGTAATCTCAAAAGAAAAAAAAATCTATAACCTTGGCAAGAATTAATGAAAAAAATAAACTATTCTCATAAATAATTGAAACAAAATGCATGCAATGTGAAAAATCGTCCATCTGGAAGTAGTGGCATAAGCCAGTTCTCTGTCAGACGAGGCAGCCCTACGAGGCAGCCCTACGAGGCAGTAAGACTCACCTGGTCCAGGTGTGATCGCGTGCTTTGTCCACATTGTGTCTCCTATAGTCAAGGTCACCAAGATATGACCTTCCGTCTCCAAGGTAGTTCTTTCTTGTTTTCAGAAACGGGAGATGTTATCGCGTCGCCTGCTTACTCAACGAAGTAAGGAGGCGACGCGGAAACACACAGGAAAGAAGTGGCTTGACAGAGGTGTTGATAAGTGGAATCCTCAGTCATCTCAGTGAAGCACTGTAGCTTTAAAATCTTTCTAGACAGTTCATGTGAGTTAGACCTGCCTAGCATGGATCAGTAAGCGTACTGCAGTGCTTTTCGTTTTAATATTATAATGCCGGATTTAGCTTCAAGAGAAGTAGAGTGCCTGGCTGCACTCTAAAGAACGAGTAGAGATGTTGCATTCGAAAGGCCATTTGAATTGTAATGTCCGTGCACATCTGGCAAGGCACCTATTGAATAAATGACAGGTCACTGTGCTTTTTTAGAAATAACCGATGTGACAAAAATGTAAATTACCTCTGTACTCATCTAGGTGTTGACAGGTTAAGCGTCAAGTCGTCCACAAACTTCCATACTTCATTATATCGTTCTTGTTGTTCAAGACTTATTTTAGTTTCAATCAGTAAGTTCGTTGTTATACTTGTGGTCGGTTTCCAAGACTCTTGTGTCCCTGCGAACAGACAAAGCAATCTGTAACAGGCGATCATTCACGTATAAATTGTAAATGAAGGTCTCCATCGATAGAGAATCATCTGTCTCTTCCCAATTTCATGGAAAGTACCTGCATATTTATATTCGGGTGACTGTGTGATTTACCAGAAAGATAAAACAAAATTTTTAGTCTACATCATATATGTTTGATAAGCTAATTGACGAAGCAGAAAGGATATACAGCGAGACAGATATCGCTGCGACACACCTCTCTGCAGGCAGCCTCTATCCTTGTCTAGCTCTAAGAGGTCTTATCGTGTTGCCAGCAGGGGATGGAGGGGATGAAAGAGGGTTGATGAGGTAAACATAATCGGAAGTAACCGTTACCCTCCACTTTAGCTCTCGACTGAGTATGAATAAATGCAGCAACACCATAGCTGCAACAGCTCACAACCTAGATAATAATAAAAAAAAGAGCACGTTTCGATTGGTACCAGACCATTGTCAAGTCGCAGATCACACAACTTGATAAGGACCTAAGACAGGCTGAACCGTCTAGTTTTTTTTTCAGATTTAGTTGATTAAATATTAATTACAGACATCCATACGCCAACTAGCTACGCAATCCTAATATCGACTATACGTGAATAAGACTTTAGCATCTTCAGTTACTTTTAGGTACGCTCGGTCTTGGAATACTGGCGGGTTTAGTTTAACCTCAGTGTGGACTCACGGGTACAGCGCTTCCCCATGAATACAGTAATAATTACCACCTGGAAGGGAAGCAAATCAAGGTACCAAAAACCCCATCTGGGAGAAAACCTTACGTGAAAATTGTCAAAAAGAGGAGTAAAATAGCAAAGATAAGCAAAGATATAAACTGCTATTATGAAAATTAATGTGGATTTCTTCAAAAAGTTATATTTTATACGCAGGACCAGACCCTAAGTACACAGCATCTTTGTAAATCAAAATATAATTAAAACACGTTATTGTACGCTTTGTAGAATTTTAATAGCAAAATTAATGCCTCTTTGTAGTGTGGATAAATTTGAATCTTATTATATGACTTAAATTTTCTACTTTCTGAACCAGTCAGCCAGCGAAAGGCCTCGATACAATGATGAAAACCTGTAAGGATTAGTTCATAATATAGCTTAAGATCAATATTAAGAGACATTTTCCCATTTTTCCTGACAAACAAAATACTACTACCATAAAAAGTACTCACGGAGTACGCGCAGTTGTGTATAATTTTTTAGTACATATGAATAAACAAAGAGAATTAGAGTAGTATATTGTGTTACGCAAGTATGGGAAATATTATTATAACGTATTTGATAGGGACATATACACAATAACATTTTGTATGTACTGACTTAACAGCATAAAACTTTAGGCAAAAATTAATGTCTTAAACTGTTTCGTTCAATCAACACTAAAGAAGAAGAAGATTCACACTGTGGTATTTGTAGTGAAGTTATTACTGTTGACAGTATTAAGATTTAGTAAAACACTGACAAATTGTTAATTCAGATATTATTCGGACTAACAAAATAAAAGTTGACGCTAATAAAGTGAGTAACTAAACACACACACACACACATTAGTGCAAAAATGTTTTATATTTTTTCCGTATAAATGTGACCCATCTTCAGCGAGGCATTAGTGCAGACCACAACGAGAAATTCACAGTACATCGTTGTGCTTAATGTTCTTAAGTCTTCGTCGTCGTAATAACATGGGGCTGAATTAGTTCTTCATATACTGTGAGTTCTGAGTGCTGGCAAACATTCCCCTCTTCACAAGCGATTATTTGCGGGCTAAATCCAGTTTTTACATGAACGTTCACAGTGCTGATGATCCTTTCTATCTTCTCAAGTAATTATTAGGGGATTTAATTCATTTTTTTATACGTGTGTGTTTTGAGTGTCGACGATCCCTTCCCTCTTGTAAATCACCCGGTGTTACAGCAACTGTTCTTACTTGACCTGATCTCGCAAAAAACAGGTCACCAAGACAACTCTCCGCCCTCAGGTCTCAACCTACGGGCTTCTCCTGCTCCAGTAAGTGGTTTCAAACAGACAATGGCGTCTTTTGGTGGGTTTCAGGACGCCGTGAAGAGAGTTATACATACACAGAACTCCTTAAGAATCCTCAACGAGAATAACAGTAAGTTTGTGACACGGGAGTTGTGGTGATATAACAAACATTTCTGGATATGGATGAAATCATTGTTACCTCTGGCTATTATTTTTTTTTTATTCCTATGCATCAGTAATGATCTAAGTCATTCGTTAAACATGCAAAATTCGTATATGTCCCAGCGCCTGCTACAGCTAGACGGGCAGGCGCTGGCACTCGCTACTTTACCTCGGAGAGAAATTTTCCCTCAGCCTATCGATCTTGCAAGATCGCATAGCTCCTGACAAAGCACAAGAGCGTGAAAGATCCTGAGCTAAGGATTTCCATATCCCTGTCTTTTGTTTTGCATTGTTTTCGATTATATATATATATATATATATATATATATATATATATATATATATATATATATATATATATATATATATATATATATATATATATATATATATATATATATATGTGTGTATGTATATATAAAGCATGGTTAAAAATGGACCTAAATGATTACTGATTCGTAGGAAGAAAAAAATCATTTAATGTTCTCTTTTATACCTTTTGTGTAATGCCAAATACGTTTGTCTTGAATTTGCACTTTTTTGTCATGTAAATGTTGTACAAATAAATAAAAATACATGCATGTATTGTATTTATAAAAAGGCGATATTCATACTTGCCAAAAAAAAAAGAAAATAAAGAATGAAATTAATTCACATTTTTGCACTAGACAAAAGCTACAGATGATTGTTCAGTTCGTCAAAACAATAATCACATTAATATAACAACAGTTTGCTTAAAACCAACAAAGTCAAAGGATAATTTGTCGTCATTATACGATAATTAACTTTAAATAATCATAAATGTTAGATTCCTCGACTACTTTAAAGCCTTTTATGCTTAATTAATATTTCGTTCGTGTTTACCTCTACAGGGTAATGAAGATTCTGTTTAATGTTGTTGATAGTCAATAAACTCCTGCATAAAGCGCTTCTGATGTGTCTTCGTGAGCTGTGTGCTGAGAGCCTCACGTTATCTGCTGGTGTCAAGTTTGGGTAATACTATGCAATACAAATTTGCCAAGCTTAATTACGCCTATTGGTATTCATGACGGGACTGACTCCATTCACCTGCTTCGTTATACTAAACACCAGATGCCGTTACTAAACACCAGATGCCGTTACTAAACACCAGATGCCGTTACTAAACACCAGATGCCGTTACTAAACACCAGATGCCGTTATTAAATACCAGACACCATTATTAAATATAAGAAGAGATAATTAATTATTAGATGAGGTTATTAAATATCAGAAGCCGTAAGTAAATACGAGAAGTTGTTAACAGTTATGAAACACTGTTAAATAAAAGACACCGTTATTAAATACCGGACGTCGATATTAAATACCAGACGCCATAATTAAATAACAGACACCGTTATTAAATACTAAATGCCGTTATTAATTACCAAATGCCTTTAATAAATAACAAGTTCCGTTGTTGATCACTATAGACGCCGTTATTTAAGATCCGACAACGTTAAATAATAGCAAATGCCATTATTAAATATCTACTGCCATTAACAAAAATATTCGCCGTTACTACGCTGGTCATCTTACCAGTGTCCCTAATTTTGCTGGCACTGACTTAGCGTGTTCAATTGTTTCATTACTCCCGCTAATTAAGGCTTCCCAGATCTTCGTAATTCTGAACAATTACGCGTGGAAAAAAAATGGTCATTAGCGTGGCGTGTTCAAGGGCCGTAAGTGTCGAAGAGAGATGTAAAGCTTGGGATCACGATTACCAGGAGACACAGGAAGAAATAACTGAAATAGGATGTGGGTGCTTGGTTTGCGTCCTCAGAGGATTGCTGTCTATACAGATTAAAGCGAACAGGACGCACAGCAAGACTTAAAATAAATGAAAAATATGGAATGGTGATACAGATAAGATGTGGAAAAAGACACATACGTCTTGAACTACACATAAATGTCTTTTTCCACAACTTAAAATAAATATACTGTGGATGCAAAGGGCATACTACCGAGTGAGAAATAGATGCGTTGCAGAGTAAGCTCATTGAATTAGACTCGTGTGTAACAGCTGGGTATCTTTATTGATGTTTCATCAATCAATGGGTTTTTGTAGTCCAATACAGAGAATAAATGCTGGAAACAATGGAAGACGTGGAGAGGAAAATTGTGAGGTCACTGGTCACTCAGTCTTGACAGGTGTTCAGCCTTGATTTATCATGACTGAGAGACTGAATACCTGTCAAGACTGAGTGTCCAGTTACCTCACAATCTCCATCTCCACGTCTTCCATTGTTTCCAGCATTTATTCTCTGTATTGGACAACAAAAAAGCCTCTGATCATTTCAAAATTAACTTACCACTTATTTCACCGTCTCCAGCAACATTCCCTCTGTATTTGACTAAAAGTCACTAGTTGGAAAAAGCGTCTCCAGCAATAAAGATACCCAGTTATTACGCATTACATACCATTACACATTACAGCATTAGATACCATTAACGTAAAGAATTAGCTTGACTTGATGAAGCTGTACTCAAAGACAAACGTTCTCAATAGATTCTTGTTGCGCAAAGTGTGTAAATATATTGTGGTTTCTACACTTGGAACTTCCTCTCCTTGATGTTGACGTAGATCACAGCAAACATGCGAAATAATAATAATCTAAATCTAATATTCATCCCTAGCTTGTTATTACTGCAAAAATATGATCATTCACACAGGTTTTGGGAAATCACAAAGTGGACAGCCACTCGTGATAACATTTTTTCTTGCCGTCGCAGTCCACGCTGCCTTTGCTTCCAGACTATTTTTATTATGGCGCTATTTTCTAGTGTATTAATTAATGCAACCTATTGACAGCTGCAGAAAAGGGAATTTAAACAAAAAATAGCACGTAGTCTATTCTAGAATTACGTGGTGTAACTATGACAAATATTAGCTTAGCCAAGTTTATTGTAGTGTGAAGATAGTATAAATAATCATAAATGATCTACACAAGTTTGGTGCGGTGTAACCTGTACTTGTATCTAGTAACCCTAAAAAAATTTGCTTTACTGCAGGGAAAGACTGTAATCTATAAACCAGGAATATTATGTATACTTAAGAGCAACAGTAATTCTAACCACCAAGACCTCGCAGTGCTGATAAGAAACATTAGCGTGACCAACTTTGCGCTTAGTACAGCTTCGAGCACAGTATAATACAATTGTTCATCCTGCCTGATATATATATATATATATATATATATATATATATATATATATATATATATATATATATATATATATATATATATATACGTATATATTTATATATAATATTTAATTTATTATATATAATGTTATGAAATGCTCAGTGTGTGTGTGTGTGTTTGTGTGTGTGTGTGTGTTTGTTTGTTTGTTTCATCTGTTTGTGGTTGTGGGAGCGGATCCCAACTCCTTGACTGTACCTCTAACTGCAAGCGACTTCTTCCCATGTCTTAGGGACACTGTTGTAGCTAACCTTAAAACTGCATGGTTTGCTCTCACACTTCTTTTACTTAATCGTTAGACTTCTTGAGCACTTTCAGGCTGAACAAGGACTTTCTAACTTACTGTTGTGTCACCTTGCCCCTTCTCTCTTTCAAGCAGGGCATTGCTGCCTTCCAAATCAAGTCCTCTGAGTACTTTGTACGTTAATGCCACTTCTCCTCTGGTCCTTCTTTTCGCTAATGTGGTCAGGTTCAGTTCTCATTGTCTTCCCTCGTATGTCAACCCTCTCAGAAGCTTCACTTTTTTCCATAGACTTGACGATGCTTTCCCTGTCTCTGCTTCTTTATGGTATTGTCCTGTAATACACCATCAACACCATACAATCTTTTGCCCAGTTATTTGAAGATATTCTTGTCATTCTCAGTAAGTTCTCTCCCACATTAGTTAGTTTAGTGCATTTTTCTGGTCATCATCCTACTGACGTGGCTGTATAGCAGTCTCGGGTCAGAACTGGCATTTGTTGCTATGTTATTCTCACACTGTCTCTTCGCTTCTCTTCTCATCCTTGCATATTCATTCTCGGCAACTCTACTCGCTTCTCTCTTCTCTGACGTCCTCTACATTTTGGAGAAATTCCATGTGTGTGTTTGTGTGTGTGTGTGTGTGTGTGTGTGTGTGTGTGTGTGTGTGTGTGTGTGTGTGTGTGTGTGTGTGTGTGTGTGTGTGTGTGTGCGCGCCCGCGCCCTCGCTGGCCCCAATCTGACATGTTCTGTGATCACTTGCTAGACACTCAAGACAATAGTTGCACAAGCCCAGAGGAAGACGAATTGATCTCATCAGCAGCACCAAAGTACAGACCATCGGACAAGATGAACAGTTTCCAGAAAATGGTGAAAAAGGTGGTGAAATCTCAAACCACTATCGCCAACGTCGATTTTACGGGAGCGAACAGTGAGTATCTTAGCTTGTACGACGTTGCTTCTCGCTATTATAGTCAAGATTTACAGACCTGCCCGATCTCCTGCTGTAGAAATTCAATGTAGAATTCTCTCTCTCGTGGCTGGTAAAAGCCGAATGAATGAGCGATGAGTTACGTGAATTGCCAAAGGTTGCAGATTTATATAATGTGTTGTTTAGGTGGGGTTTGTAAAGGCTGTGGGAGCCTGGTGTTTGCAATGGCAGAAAGCAGTATGATATAAATGGGTATCATTTGGTTCCTCAGGTGACATATCTCCTGGAAAGCGATAACTGGTGTATCCATGCTAGAGAGCCATCAGACCTAATAAAGAACTTAAAGTTACGAACAACACTTTACCCGACGTTTACATATCTCTTAGTACACTCAATATAGATACGGGTTGTAATGTTTAATATAGTCTGCATCTGTGGTCAAGTTATTAACGTGACGGCTGTAGCAGTATCTTGAATTCTGTTATGGTTCGTGGTCATGTTATTGACGCGACGGCCGTAGCAGTATCTTTATTAGTATTGTGGTTCGTGACCAAGTTATGGATGTGACGGCTGTAACAGTATCTTTAATAGTGTTATGGTTCGTATTACAAACATACGGTACTCACAAGTGATATGTTTTCGGATGTGGTGACTATTATTGTCTTGTCTGTTGATGATAATAGGAAGGAAGGGCAGTGATGTTATAATGGTGAGTAATGTCAGACCACGACGACTGGAAGTAATGGTAAGAAATTACTTATTTAAACTATGATATATTAACCTCAGACGATAATAGCTTGTGGTAGGTAAAAATAATCTGTGATAGTACGTGGTGGCAAATGTTTTTCATAACAGTGGCAGTATGTGGTAGTACAGTCTTGAGAATAAGAGTGTAGTCGTCACACTGGTAGTGTGCAGTCGTAAGAATAGCTGTATATATTAGTGTGTAGTCATAAGTATGGCAATACCTGGTAGTGTGTAGTGGAAATAATGGAAACTAGTGGTAGAGTGTAGCCCCATGAATAGCTGTTGTCTTAACAAAGGCTGTATATAGTAGCATGTAGTCGTAAAAATGCCCTTCTATAATAGTGTGTAGTGAGAATGGCAGTGTATGGCAGTGTTAAATTACGTTCATATGGGATACGAGGTCAACAAGGTCTTTTAGTTATGAGCGAGCCTGTCTATATCAGAACACTTCTAACAGTAAAGATTATCAGTCGAGGAAATGAACTTGAGTCACCAGGGAATAAAAGCTTCAACGAAACCTGCAACTGCATTACCAGTTGCAGGTTTCGTTGCCTCCTACTGGTAGAGAGTTTTCATTAATGGGGTCAAGTATGAATGGGGACCGTTCTCTAGAGGCGTTCCACAAGGATTCGTTTTATGCCTTTTGCTGTTTATAATTTACATTAATGACCTTGATGAAGGAATTGCATATATGCACTAAAAATAGTTTTCAGCTACTGAAGAAGTATTAATTTTTTTTACGTATTACAGTTATTCCAGCGTCATTAACGATAAGAGGAAGAGGAAGATAAGAGCAATATTCCATCACTGTATATGGCGTGAGATGACATCTCAGGAAAAACTTACAATGAGTCGCAATTGGTGGCTTTACTAACATTCCAAAGTATACAGTGTGTTGTATTCTTGATTACTTCATTATTGGATCCTCCTGGTTCACCTTTGCATCATCTCACTACCACCACTGTTCTGTACCCATGTACTTCAAAATGCGCCTCATCTGAAAATATAACTTTTCTCCATTCGTCTGTCGTCCATCCCTTATGATCGAGTGTCCACCGCAGCCGATTTTTCTTCACAGCAGCAGTCAATAATTGTTTCTTAACCAGTTTTCTGGCAGTTCTGCCAACCTTGTCATCGTGAGGTGTGGTCTTGCGTTTTCTTTTATATCTTCAGTATCGTCAGCTCTCTTTAGAATCCGACCAACACTTGACTTTGCTAGGAACAACTTACCGGCGATTTGTGTGATACTCAAATCAGCATGTTTTATAAGAGCTATAACACTTTCACGCTTCCTAGGTGTAATATCTATCATGAATTTCAGAAGTAATCATGAACTGAAGGGGAGAATTTGGCAAAACCACATTCACTCACGAATCACACTTGCAGGAATAGCCTTACAGAACAACAGTTGTTGTAGCACTGACGAGAGTTGCCGGGTAACACCAAACTGGATAGTTTCCAGAAGTCAGTAGCAAACTTTTCTGAAATGAAAAGAACCCAAACTACATTAATTAAGCCGGAGACTAATACGTATTATGAGATAATCTCAAATTTTAATCCTGTCCCAATTGAATTGCACACACTATTATATATATATATATATATATATATATATATATATATATATATATATAAAATGTGTGTATGTATATATGTATATCTACAACATTTGTTTTGGTCGAAATTATTTATGTGGTCACCAGTACCTGGATAATCTCGATGATCTGTTTAGTTAGAAACATCGTGTGCCTTCCAACACCCGTGTGGCTAATAAAATTTGTGTAGATGCCAGCATTCGTGTGGCTAATAACATTTGTGTAGATGCCAGCATTCGTGTGGCTACGAGCATTCGCAGTGTCACCATTATGCAAGTTCATTCAATATTGCTGACTTCCACTTCTTAAGAAGTTACAATTATTTCCGAGCATTTGAAGATACATAATCAGTTAAAAGACTCCGCCTTGAAATTATATAATAAATTATTCTCCTTTGCTCACTAAATGTCTCTTCTTTTTTTTCTTATTATCTCATTCTTCATGTCCACTTCTTTTCTGTTGGCATATCTTCTTAATTTCTTTTTTTGAAAGTAAGTAAATGTTTAAGGTTTTAAAATAATCTGCAATAAAGGTGTTTGTCTTCTCTTCAAAACTTCATGAGAATGGCCGAATATTTTCCTAACAAAATCATAGCATTTACGAAACCCCGTAATAACACCGTTAAGAAAGTGATAAGGCTGGTTGACCTAAGATTAAAAATATTTCTCCGATATTTCTCTTTGTTTACAATAATCATTTAATATTCAAAGTATCAAATCTCTTCTGTGGATTGCTGTTGCTATTGCTGTTGTTACTGCTGCTGTTGCTGTTATTGTTTTTGTTTTCCGTTGTTAGAATACTACTTATTTCATTAGTACAAATGTCACGCCCCACCATGTGTGGTTCCCCTGATTTACTTGACATTTTCAAGGTCAGAGCGAGAGCTGTGTTTACCCAACACCAACATCACGCACGCTGGTTTTTCACACAGTATTTTCGCTGTCTTAGCTTCATGCTCGACATGAATCGTTCCTACACACGTTGAGTTTCTAATACTCGAGTTCTACCTTAGCACAAGATTCTCACTTATTTCTGTTGCAAATGATTATAGGAGATATCAGGGGAAGTTACTTTGTTTCGCTTTGTTTTGTTATCCTAGGTTAAAGCTGCATAATATTCTATACATTCCTGTGTAGATAATACCTGTGCGCCCCAGAACTACTATCAATAATTACGTTTGTTATGTAACGCCTTAATCAAAACTTACAGCATATACCAAGCAAGCTCAAATGGGCAATAAACAGCTACTTTAGTCACTTAAAACGGTTGCAAATTAGTTCTATTGTAGGAGATAGGTGACGACCAGGAGTAGCAGATTATTAGCATTGAACTAGGAGTCCATCACTAATAATGTTAAGTTAGTTGAAAAGACAGAAAATGCAAACTTTTGGATATTTTTAATCGGAAACCATTTCGGTTCTGAGGCCTAGTTTACTCCAAATTAATACAGGCTACTTGGACATGAGCTTATACAGTCAGGAAAGAACCTGAGTGGCAGTGAAGTGGCTGAAAGATCTTGGCTGGCTGTAAAATTGGTGAACATAATAACACCTGTCGGTTTCACGTGTACCATTGTTACTACATTATCGTAGGTTCACTTACACATACGTAGTAACGTATGTGTAAGACAACTGTAGAAATCTAAACACGAGTAATGAACCTGAATAAAAACATACAACGCAAGCAAGAATATTTATTTGTTGTCCAAAATTTTATTCAAGGAGATAATAAGTTCATAAATACTTGTATGAGAAGAAGAGTGTGGTAAAACGCGCACCTGCCTAATCAGAAGCTAGCATTCATCAGTCCTCAGTATTCCAGTATTGCACTATCTTCAAATCAAAACAATGACAAGAGAAGACATCATGCCCAGCCCTTCTAGGGCAGGGTAGGTGCCTGAGCCAGAGCTTGTTACCATCTGCAGCTCACAAGACTGCCATTCCCATTAGCCCCCCTGGGGCTGGTAAGATGGCAGACCAGAGCGGCCTAGCTTCTCCCTACGAGCCCAGTGAGGGCGGGGAATGTGACTAGGCCTGGGGACAGTTGGTCCCAACGATGAGGAAGTCCTTGTACCTCCTCCCATGGCAGACATTAGTCTGAGATACTCACAAGAAAGGGAGCCAAGGTCGGGCCACCACTTGGAAAAGGCCCGGGCCGGGAGAGTACCGGCGAATCAAGAAGAAGAAGAATAAAACAATGACCAACACACAAAGGTTGACTTCACTGCAATATCACGTGGAATTATTCTCACCAGGTAATACTACTACTACTACTACTACTACTATAATTTTTATTTCAGCATGATACAATGCTTGTACAGAGATGAGTGACATTTAGTAATGAAGAATATAACCTGTTAGGTAATGGGTTATGTTTAGGTCTAACTGGAGGTTAGGTTAGGTTGAGTTTGATTTGGTTAGGTTGCATTTGTTTTCGTTATATTTGGTTTAGTTCAGTTAGGTTTGGTTAGGTTGAGAACTTTTTTGGACAGTATCCACAAAATGAAACTATATCGTTTACAATACCTTCTTAATACGGCACATTCTAAACTATAAATTATCACCCAAACTCAGCTAGGCAACTATTCTCCACAATGACCAGACTTAAGACAATGATTATTATGCAATTTTATATATATATATATAAAATAAAGAAATATTAAAAGAAAACGAAGCCGCTCATAGGATAAACTTAGCTATTTTTCTCTTTCAGTTTTTTTTTTTTTTTAGGGAGAGAAAACGTTAAGTCTCTGGGTAACTGAAGAAATCCAACTGTTAGCGGTAGCTCTTTACTCGCGCTGTATGGTTCCTTCTTTATGCTTACGTGATATATAAAAGCATTGCGGGACAAATAAGTAATTTGTACAATATTTCATATCGCAAATAATCGAAATAAATACTGTATACAGAAATGTACTGTTATGATTACAGAGGTTATGCCTAACATTCCTCTATAACATTTACATTCACTTTGGTTATTGTGTTGTGTATTTAGTTATAAATGAGTGAGTTGGTGCTGCTGCTGAGTTAGTGAGTTGGCTCTGCCGCCATTAGTGAGAGTTACCGCTGCTGCCATGAATGAGTTGGCGTTGCTGCTGTAAATAACTTGGCGTTGCTGCTGTAAGCGTCTATGTTGGCGCTACGTCTGGTGGGTGAGTGCGTGAGTTAACACTGCTGCCACGAGTAGGTTCACGCTACTGTCATCAGACTCCTGATTGTTTCCAAGAACCAGCGCGCACCTCACAGAAAGCCCCTAAAATATACGCCAGGCGTATAACCTTCAAGTCGAGACTCTAGAAGATATATACGCCTTCGCACACATTGAGAAGCTCATTTGATGCTGACGTGAAGCTACTTTAATTATAGGATAGTCATGCAGGCTGAAATTTTCTCTCTTGTCTAAGGAGACGTGAAAGTGGTTCCGCTCTTTTTGCATGTGAAGCGAAGCTCGCTGGCGTCTCTTGTAAATATTATTGATTTTGTTTTTACGACCTTATTAATATTGTGGGGGTGGGGGTGTGGTGGGGGTGGCAGCCCAGGTGGGGTGGGGGCCAGAGAGTGGATGTGTATATATATATATATATATATATATATATATATATATATATATATATATATATATATATATATATATATATATATATATATATATATATATATATATATATATAGGTGTGTTTGTGTTCGCGCGCTATAACATTAATAATAATGTGTAAGATTCTCAAAATCTACGATATATTTTTGAAAACTTCTTGATATTCGTTTCTCAGTGCAATTCACCTGACCTCGAAATTTATATTCATGTATTATTTTTTTCAGAAATATCAAAGCTTCCTTGAGTTTCCTTCATGCCCGTGAGCTTGGCCCACTTGTCAAAAATAATCAGACAACAAACTATTGTGTGTGGAACACACGAACGAAATTCAAATAAAAAAATTCCCTCCCCCCAAAAAAAAACATATTATGGATCGGATGTTGTATCAACATCGGGTGAGATATTCCAGGATATTTATTACTCCTGGTTCTACATTCTAAGTATTAACATAGGTTTAGCGCTGCATGAAATACAATACAGTACAATGCATCATTCTAGAATCGAGCTGGAGGTCAGGTCAAGGCAAGGTGCCGCCTTGACCTGAGAATGAGGTGAATTTGTACGCTTCATTTTATTGGGAGTCTCCCTGGAACATATACACCGAGAAGTGTATGTCTCTCAGTGTATGCACTGCTGAGAGGTTAATTTACTCACTATAATGTACATGAAACTTTGATGACTCTTGTATAGTCGGTAGGGTTTAAACTTAGTAAATGTTGATCTTGCCTGACGCGCAATGGTACTTATTGCAGTGTTGTGTGTTCCAGCAGTGGTACTTGTGGCAGTGTTGTTGTGTTCCAGCAGTGGTACTTGTGGCATTGTTGTGTTCCAGCAGTGGTACTTGTGGCAGTGTTG